>CAVNYN010202187.1:0-64363 GCA_963692815.1 Nyctanthes arbor-tristis
CCCAAGCCACCCACATGTGGGTGGCTTGGGCATATTCCATTGTACATTTATACTTTTGTTGAAGTTATTCAATTAGATATTTTCGAATATTCTCTTTCACTTTTACAGGGTTCTCATTAGCTTTCTAACATATACAAAGTCCTTGTCCTTATATGCAGATGATAGCATGGCAATACTAATGGCATTTCAGTCTCAGCATTTAGAGATATTAGGACTGACAACAATATTTGGTAATGTTTCTACAGAAGACGCTACACGCAATGCCTTACTTCTGGTACGTGCTTTCCCTTAAGGCTTAAGGCCTATTCTCATATAGGTCATTTCATGTTTTTGAAACATGTTTGTGATCTATTACCAACTTCTATTGTGCAAAACGATAGTGTGAGATTGCTGGACATCCAGATGTTCCTGTGGCAGAGGGTAGTGCTGAAGCTTTAAAGGTAAGTGCATTCATAAATTAAGCAGAAACAGTAATATTCCATGGTGAAGTGTTATTTTTCCATGTTGTCCATATTATGTCCAAGATCTATTATCTTTCTATCATATAGTCCCTTTCTTTTCTTACTTTTCTTCATCCCCTTTTTTTTGGGGGCAGAATGGGGGATGCGATGCAAAGGAAATATCAATTTGTTTGCTGTTCTTTTACTTATAATTACTCCCCCCATCCCACTAAGATAGGCTTGTATTCCTTTTTTGTCCGTCTCAAATTATTGGCCACTTTCTTTATTAATGTGTAGTTAAAAAATAAAATATTAGTTTACTCATATGGCCCCATTTAATGTGCGTGGTTATTAACAAAATAAAACATTTAAAGTGAAATAGGTAGTAAATTAAAGGGTATATTGGTAAAATGCTCTCAAATTTTACATTTCCAACAACATTAATTGATTTTCCTTTACTTCCTAGTGAAAATAGGAACATGCCTATCTTAGTGGGACAGAGGGAGTATTTACTGACCAACTATAACAGAAACTTAAATTTGGAACAGAGGGGAATGCCACGAATTGCAGACTTTGTTCATGGGTCGGATGGACTTGGGAACACGTTTTTACCGCCTCCTAATTCCCGGAAATTAGAGAAAACTGCATCTGAATTTTTAATCAATAAAGTTTTAGAGTATCCTGGTGAAGTATCGATCCTAGCATTGGGGCCTTTGACAAACTTGGCTCTGGTAAGTTGTATTGATTCTACTTGGTTTCAACTTAACAAATTTCCACTTTTCATTTTTAGCATTTGTTCAACATCTTTGTTCAATTAGGCTATTAAGAGAGATTCCTCCTTTGCAAGCAAGGTGAAAAGGATCGTGATACTTGGTGGGGCTTTCTTTGCAACGGGTAATGTGAATCCTGCTACTGAAGCAAACGTATGTGGTATATAGTTCTTCAACTACTTTTCCTTCTAAAAGTTGCATTTGCGATCATTTGTAATTTTTTCTATTATACATGGGAGGCATTTGGCATGTTAGCTATGCGTTACGAGACAAGATCAGCTATCCTCTTTGGCAATCAAACTGTTGCATGATGAGATTGGTTCAGATCAATTTAACACACATAGTTCTCTTTAAATAACTTTGAATAAGGTCTATAAAGCAGATCAAAGTTAGCCAATTATAGAAATTCTCTCTCACACAGGAATTTGAGAAAAAAGATTCTTTTGGGTTAAATGAAGCGTTGCAATATCAGGCAATGCAAATATCTTCTTCAGAATTGCAGTGTGAATATTAGTCAGTTTATTTGACTTGCAGATCTATGGAGATCCTGAAGCAGCAGATATTGTGTTCACTTCTGGGGCAAATATCGACGTGGTTGGACTAAATATTACAACACAAGTGAAAATGACAGGTTCTCACCCAATCTATATTTCACAGTCATTGTTTTACCCAAATTTGACCCAAAATAATTCACTTTCAACAAGCATTGGCTTCTACTTTTTTCTTTTCTTTTGTCTTCTCAGATTCAGACCTAGATGAAATAAGACACTCAAAAGGAAGACAAGCCAAATTTATATGTGATATGTGTAAATTTTACCTGGATTGGCACATAAAATCTGATGGAGTTCATGGTACTTTGGCTTCTATCTTATCTCCCACAATGCCTAGTTAAATGACATGTTTATCAGCATTTGAATTATTTTGTCCTTTTTTTTTTCTTTTTTGAGCAGGAATTTTCCTTCATGATCCTGTTTCTTTTGTGGCATTAGTCCGGCCCGATCTCTTTACATTCAAGAAAGGGGTTGTAAGGGTCGAAACGCAGGGGATTTGCGTTGGGCATACGCTAATGGATCAGGGTCTGAAGAAGTATGATTTCTCTACTTATCTGTTCACTAATTTTCGGCTCTAAGAAAGCGAGTTAATTCTGTTTATTTGATATAGATGGAATACGAGCAACCCGTGGTCAGACATATCACCTGTTTCGGTAGCTTGGACAGTGAACGTGGTAGAAGTCCTAAATTATATCAAGAAATTGTTGATGAAACCATGATATCTGAGGAAGTTGGCTTTCGGTTTCGTAGAATTCTTGAGGAACTGTGAAATCAGAGGCAAATTTCCCATTTGTTGAAATTTGGTTCAGTTGACTTGCGCAGGTGACATCCTTGTGTAATTCTGTCAAATGCATTATTGAAGAATTGGAATTACTAAAAACTCTTTAATTTATGATTTTTTTTTCCTGGAAAATTAAATAAAGCACTCTCATAGTCTTGCATGGTTTCAAGCTTCCGCCGAGACTAGACAGTTGGGTTAGAATTTCTCTACCTTTTTATCAGTTGGTAATACAAATCAAGATAGGGTATTTTGGGCAAATAGACCCTATCGTTTAATGTGTGGAAATAGACTCTAGAATTTCTAATTTGACTGTTTCAACCTTACCATCAAAATGTCAATTTTGTCATTGAAGTGACATTTTTACTCTTAAATCTCAATTAAAATATAGAGACAAATATTTATATTTCTTATAAGATTCCAATGATATGTGACATGAAGGAAACTTCTTATTATTAGTTGGTAGATTTATGTTCACCCGCTCACTGTGGGTGAGATTATACTGCTCACTTCTAACGTGATACACACATAGTCGACACACATGACAGTCATGTGTGCGCCACGTCTGGTCATGTCTGCGTCATGTCAGAAGTGGGCAGTGTAACATCTCCCACAGTGGGCAGGTGAACAAAATTTTTAGTTGGTATATAATGTTGATCTTCATATTGGTCACCACATGCCGCTAGTGGCAAAGAAGTTGAAGCTTTTAATGGAGGTTTTAAAAACATTTTAATTAATTGGAAAATCGAAAAGGTTCCATTTGTTTTTGTCATGGTTGGGAGGTAATACTACAATGACAGTTGAATTGGGTAGATAAAAATATAAATTTTTGTCTTTATATTTTACTTGACATTAAGGGTAGATAAAGAATTATATTTTAGAAAAAAATAGAAAAAAGAAAAAAATGATAAAAAGGCCATTTTAACAACATTAATTGATAAATTTGGACAATGAGGTCTTTTTTGCAAGAAATATTGATATGTTAAGACTGAAATCGCGAAGTTCGAAACTATATGATTCATTTATAAACTGACACTAAACGATAGGGTCAATTTGTGCAAATTACCCAATCAAGATAGAAGCAAAGAGGGGGCATAAACCCGACAGTTTTTCTATGGAGTCAGATTGGACTTCTGCATGGAGTTTGACTGTTTTCTATTGATTCTTAGACTTTATACAATAGCCCGATTTAGTTACATAGAAAGCAATATAAACCAAAATTTTTTAAGGAAACAGCTTCGTTTCCCCTAAAGAACCAACTTCGCTTAATAAAGTAAGATGGTAAAGTAGGCTCTTTAAAGGAACTAACATTGTTTTTTTAAACACAACTAAAACCTAACATCCAAAATAACAAGAAGTGCCAAAAGTAGTAAAAAAGGAGGTATACTGTCTTCTTAACAAAAAGTAAATGAAACAAAGAGATTACATAAAAAGAACGCAAGGAAAGATGTTCACAAATTATTTCTATTTTAAAATGAAATTTGATCAACTTAATCGTTTGCATGTACTTAACATGACTCACTTCTATTGTACAAATTTTAAACCATTTATTCTCATACAATCTATTTCTATTTTTTTATAATAGAAACAGTTATGTTACATGGCAATGCTGTCCAAGAACTGTAACCACAATTTGCCTGTAAAAAACTCAAAAGCCCGACCTGCATCGTGCGGTTGAGATTATCTAGCTCAGTGTTAGCTGGTTGGCCTCAGATAAGGTGATGCGAGTAATTGTTGAGAATCTAATTTAGGTTACATATTTCAATAAATGTAACATAATAAGGGGAAAAAGAAGACTATAATGGATAATCAAGCACATATCTTTTCGTTTCAGCACGACGAGACAGTGGGAATATGTACTACTTTTTAGTGTAGAAAAACTGATAACGAAAGTTCCCTTGAACCCACTAAGAACTGAAGAACATTTTTTCTTCTCTTGACTTGGTTGGAAATTTTTATCTCAATTTGTCATGATCGAAAGTATTACGACAAAAATTTTCAAGCGCCAAATCTCTAATGACTAATATAAGATATAATACCAACGGATGAGGTGATTTAAAAAAAGGTGATAATGTGATGATAAAGAAATAACAACAACCAACATTCTTATTAGGCAATTGCTTACTCTAATCAATTTCTCGATTTAGAATTAAATAAATTTCAATGAAATATAAGATGAATCTTCCATACTTCTTCAAAGTACTAATTAATCTCATCAACATAAAACAATCAAACTAAAGACACATATCTCAACATTAAACATACATCAATTGAGCCAAGGCACATATCTCAACATTAAACACACATCAATTAAGCCAAGGCTTTTGTAGTCTAAGCATCCGTATTGGTTCTTTATACCCTTGATTAATTAAGGGTTCAATTCCCCTTCCCTTTACGATGTTTAAAAAAAAAAAAAAAAGTACACACACATCATCGTCATTACATATATATTGTAGCCTTCTTAAGTTAATTTATTTTTTTGGGCTTTAACCTTACAGTACTCATGCTTTTTGGTGTGTGTATCTATGTGTGTGTGTGTGTCTGTGTGACTGTGTGTGTATATATATATATATCTTTGGGGGTTTGTATTATCAATTTTCTTTTATTTTTGTGGAACTTGTCATATCCAACTTCACAAGGACACCACTTGACTCTATCCTCCATTTCATTTCACACACACACACACATCTATATATAAGCACTTAAATGTGAATGCCACTTTTATCATCTTCCTCCCATCACATCTTGAGATTCCATAATTTCCATCTTCTTTTATAACATTCTATGGAATTCTCCAATCTCTTTCTTTCGTTGATTCACTGCTTGCTCCTCACCACCGCTGGTAAGTACACAATTCAATTAAACCTCTAATCTTTCTTTGCTTTGAAAATTGTGGTTAAAGGGTGCGTGTGAAATTGATTCTAAAAAAGTATTCTCAAATTATGTCTTTGTAGGATATCTATGTGTCCACGGTTCGATTGAACACGGTCAACATCATCGTCATCATCATAATCGACATCGCCTCCATGACGAGCATGATCAGCTCTATGGTTTTAGACCCAAAAAGCTATTTGTTTTTGGAGACTCCTATGCTGATACAGGGAATGTTAGGAAGTCTTTAGCAAACTCTTGGAAGGAACCCTATGGCACCACCTTTCCCGGAAAACCCGCCGGTCGATTCTCCGACGGCCGAGTCCTCACCGACTACCTTGGTACAGTAGACTTGATCACCTTTTTTCATCATTGTAGTTTCTTATTATTGTGCCCTTTTTCTTTTGCTTTCTCTTTTTAGTTGTTTAAACACATGCATGAGGTCTGCTTTATGAAAAAAGGATTAGTAGTGACCCCACCGACTCCCACCCCACTCCCACCCCACCCCACCTAGTTAATGTAAGTACTAATTTCTCACTTTTGTAGTATTATTATTGAGTTGCTATCAGTTCTTGTCTGAATATTTCATCCTTTTTCTCAATAGGGTTGTGGCTTTTTCACTTGGCTTTTGTTTTTGTTCATTCATTATTTGGAACTTTAATTCCCATCCATGTCCAACCTTTCATTGTCTGAATCACTTTTTCTCATCACCAAGCCCCCCAATAATGAACCCTTTTTCCCATGCATATCGTTTCTCAATATTAACATTATCAATTCACACATCTGATTCTGCGTACCAAATACACTAAAATAATATACCCCACAAAATAAAGATTTCCAATCCATATCAATGTGTTACTTAAATTACACAAGAAAAAAATTATCGATTTACACATGTTTAACTCAATATCCTAAATACACCAGATCATACCTCCACATGATAATAAACATCTTTTATCCTTATGAATACGTGACTTGAATATACAAAAATAAAATAAAACAATTTCTAAAAATCTCTTAGATACAAAAACAAAACCTTTTAGTCCTTATTATACTTTAGGACCATCTAAGTACCCCGTCATGTAATTTTCCGTTTATCTTCAACGAGATTACTATGGTACTCCATATTTACCATGCTTATACAAAATGAACTGCAGCCAAGTTCTTGGGACTGAAGTCTCCAATAGCATACACATGGATAAAATTGGGAGAAAAAAGACTGAATTATGGGATGAACTTTGCTCATGGAGGGAGTGGTGTGTTCAATACTTACAGTTTGTTGCCAAATATGAGCACCCAAATTGACTTGTTTGAGAAACTCATCGATAATGGTTCAGTCTACACCAAATGGGACTTGCAATCTTCACTGGTTCTTGTGGCTCTTGCAGGAAATGATTATGCTGTTCATATAGGCAACAATGGCACTGAGGTACCTACATGTAAACTCATTGATTTTATCTTTTACATTTGTTTCCTCTTCAATTCTGAGTTCAGGTGGCTTTTATAAAAATATTGGATAATTCGAAATTTTCCTTTATTCAAGACCTTGCAATCCTTAACATGCTCGAGCAAGATATATAATACTGAATTGTTAATTTGAATTTAGTACACCTCATTGTCATATCAAGACTCGAGGATATCCCGTCTTAACTAAGAAGGGAATCTTATTAATTAGGATGAGTATTACCCAATTCAACCCCCGTTTCTAGTACTAGCTAGCGGATGGTACCTAGCGCCATCTCCTGACATGGACGCGACCCGCAACTAATACCCACCAATATGAGTCAGATACTTATTTTTCATTGGTTCATTTAATGCGAATGATGTCATGAGGTACTAACTGCTGATGTTAGAAAATTTTTGTTACATACCCAATTACAGGCTGACTTGATACTAATACATATTCGATGTAAGGCAAAACTTATTAGTTTTCTATATAGCCAGATCAGACTCAGCCCGAGAACCAATATAAAACAGCCACCTCTTGGTTCTCTGGCTCGACGTGGCTGTTTTCCATTGGTTCTCGGACTCCATACGGGAGCCACATGTGACGTGATTGTTTTCTCAACAGAAATCACAACTCATCGCTTCACAAAGACCTATTCTCATAGTACTGTTCTTCCATTTGCAGAGTTTGCAGAGTTTCATTCCTCTTGTGATTAATCAACTCTTCATGAACTTAAAACGCCTCTACGAAATGGGAGCAAGGAAAATAGTTGTGACAGCTTTGGAGCCTTTGGGATGTCTTCCCCGAATCACCCAAATGTCATGGTTCCAACAATGCAATCAAACTCAAAACATGGCTGTCAATTTTCACAACCTCCTTTTGCAGCAAGCTGTGCAAAAGTTGAACAATGAAACCCGAGACTCGACCATTTTCATCCTCGATCTCTACAACTCTTTCATCACCGTGCTCGAGCACAAAAAGGATTTCTCAGGTACTAAACTACTTAGATACAAAAAGGCTCTAAGACCAGTATCCGGTTATCTTATGAAACTAGACTCATGACATGCCCAAAAAAAAAAAAAAAAAGAACTATATGTCCCTTATTGCTAGATGTCAGCAATAGGCAAAAGTACAATTTCCTTATAGAATCAGATTCTGGTTCCATAGCAAGACTTCATCTGTGCTTAGATATTCTTGATCATTCGATCTTTCTTCACCTAAAAACTAGGTTAGTTTTATGAAGAAAATCGAGCCTGCTCGAGTGACTTATCCTACATATTGAACATGCAGGAAATCTAAAATTTGAGACCCCATTGAAGCCATGTTGCATGGGTGTGAGCAGTGGCTATATCTGTGGGAGTGTGGATAAAAATGGAGCCAAAATGTATACAGTATGCAATGATCCAAAATCTGCATTTTTCTGGGATAGCTCACACCCAACAGAAGCTGGATGGCATGCAGTATATTCAGCATTGCAGCCTACTCTTAGACAATTTTTTTGAATTAATTATATATTAAGTATTTAATTGCTTGGTCTTATATTTATTTAGTTACCCTTTAAACTGTTTTTGTTTTTGTCCTGCATCTTTCTTTATGTTGAAATTTGTTGGTTTTCTATTTATTGGTGTTTATATTATGTTTCACATGAATTTTTTCCAACTTTACAAACTTATCTTGACCTTCTATATATAGCCTACGTTAAGTTGGAAAATTTTTCAAACTACTGCAGGAGTACCGTAAACTCAATACTACTAGCAAATGAAAAATATGAGACAGTAGATATAAGGATATCAAAATAAATTAACTAAACCCCTTATATCTACTTGTTAGCTCTCCATTGGCCTTAAGTACCTAACTCGGTACTCTTGGAGTAATGAAAATTCACTCAAACACTCCTATTCTTTTCCATGAGACTTTTATCTTCAAGAAAATCTTACTTCAAGGCAAGATTTCTACCTCCAATGGTAAGATCTATGCACTGATCTAGATTGTTAAAATCCTCCAACTGGTTTTTGATAAGCCGATCAAAATTTAACCTAAAAGAGAGAAATTAAGAAGAATACATAGAGAGTAAATGGAGAAATGCAAATGCATATGAACGAACACATAGCAATTTACCCAAAGATTTGTACAGTGAATACTTAGCATTAATTTGTTCTCAATTCCCAAAATTCCTAGTAATTGACACATGAATTGAGCAAACTAATAACATTGAATGTAACTACTGAGACTAACACTCACCTCTTTAATCAAGTCATAAATAGCCAAACACAAACAGAAACAGCAGTTCCAAAAGCTCGAGAATATCAAAATACACGGTCGTTCCAAAATGCAGCAATAATATTCATGCTCTTGTGTGTGCAGAAATATCGGTATAGTAGTGAAATCAAGTTAGTGATAAGCCCAGGATTTACACCTTTATTTATTGGTCATACAAAGGCCTAATATCAAGAAAGACAAAACTAAGAGGCCACACCGTAAAGTAACCGAGCCGTGCTTGAGGGCTGCTACCTTGTTTCGTTACTGCTTTCCTCTGTTTCCCTTCTGATGGAAATGTGCATTACTTAGCCTCATCAGTTCCTTCCTTTTCCTCCTCGCCTCTGCCGCCGCATCAGCATTTTCCGAACTTTTACTCAAGAGTAGAGCTGATTTTTGGTTCTTGGCTGATGACAAGTTTAGTGTGCTACTACTGGTTGCAGAAGATGGGATGGCTTTGACTCCGATAGTGTCGCATATCAGGGAATTTCTACTCTGTCGACTTGTAATGGATGCGGAATACCCCGATTTGGTAGCCGTCTTGTTGTTTCTAGGGATAGCTTTCTTCAAGTTGGGAGCTTCTGGTTTCGTTTTTTGGGACAATGTTAAATGATGAGAATGTGACACGGTTAGTGAAGATGACGGATAGCTGCAACCACCGCGAGGTACGAGAGGATGGGGTGTTGTGCTCTGTGCATGAAAAGGGAAGAAGCAAGGTAAGGGTGGTACATATAAGGAAGTTCCTTGTTTGTTGCTCCTCAGGGCATGTTCTTGATTTTGAAAGAATAAAGGGAACATATCATCTCTTGAGAAACCTTGTATCTCAAACGCGTTATTTGGAGGTGGCATAACGATGGCTGGCCAAAGAAAAGGCACAATAGATGGGTACTCATAAGGGAAAATAGGAGGTGTTGAGATTGATATACCATTGACGGACTTCTTCGACTCCTCTTTCTTTCCTAATGCTCCAGCCTCTATCTCAGCCACCTGAGATTCAAAGCACTCCTCAGTAAAATTTTTCTAAAGAAACAACATGGTTCCTTGACTTTGCTAAATATAGTAAGAAACTATAAGTGGTTTCTGGCTATTTATGGTAAAGTTGGTTCCTAAAATCGTACCTAAGAAAAACTGCCAGTCACTATGGAAGTTACTTCCAAAATTAACCAAGACATGCATTGTTCAATAAGTAGTGCTATTCATCTAAACTAAAAGTCGGTCTCGGTTTCTAATTGGTATTTTCCCATTGGATATTGAATATGTGGATGTCTCTATATATTCAATATCCAATCAGAAAATACCAACTAGAAGGAGGCCGTATCAAATATAGACAAATAGCATTATTTTTCTTGAATTAGGGTCAATTACCTTTGCTTTAAGGTATTCGTTTGTGTTTTTTAAATGAGCATACTCCTCTACGACCATCTCCCTTTTCTTCTTCCCATGACGTTCATGAAGTAAGAAACATTCAAGAAACATGAAACTAATTAACAATGATCAAACATTTCTACATAATTAAACAAGAAAACCTATATAATTAACAAAAAGCTACCTTCTCCAAGTTCTCATTCTCCATGGAAAGTTGAGTTGCTTTTCTAATTAAATCAGCATACATGGCCTAATAATCAGAGAAAAGAAAAATATTTATCGGTGAAAAATTCACTGATTGAAGTAATCTGATCTGTCCTTTGTATCTTTTGTTTTCCCAGCACAAAAATATATTATTACCTGTCGCCGGCGAATGGTTTTCCGAGCCGACTCTCTGTTTGCTAAGATTCGACGCCACCGGCGCACTTCCTTGTCAGCCTGAAATTCACAATTCGAATCAAGAAAACATGATTCCAGTGAGAAGATAAAAACCTCATCAAGAGAGAAGAAACCTCAGTAGCCTTCCCCTGCAGCAAACTGCTCCGTCGTCCCGCGGCCTCGGCGGAAGAACCCAAAGCGCCGCTGCCATTGTGCACGGCGGCGTTACAGGCTAAACCCGCCAAAGCTTCTGCAGCCTCTATCTCGTAGGTCACCATTTGATCACTATCACAAGAACCCATTTGCTAGGATAGGATTATAGGAACATTGAATTGAACTCCAAGAGAGAGATATATAGAGAGAAGAGGAGGATGATGAACTCACACGCGTAAACATGGTGTTGCGCCATGTGTGTTTCAGTCGAAACATGTCAGCATTTCACGTGCCTTTGCATTGTGTAAGCACTACCTCCTCTGTTGCCCATTTCTCTTTGAAAAATTCTAGTTCAGACAAAGCAAGCCTGCTACCATGTACTAGGATGTTAGTCTATTATTATTATTATTATTATTATTATTATTATTATTATTATTATTATTATTATTATTATTATTATTATTATTATTATAAAGATTTTAGGATTAAATTATTTTATTAAAATGGATGACAAGAGGACTACGAAGTGACGTAGCTACTTGATTATCATTCATTTAAAGTGAATTGGATATATCACGTTTCACTATTTTGACAAAAGTACATATAAATAAATAAAAGGTTAATGAGATTTCTTTTTTTATTTTTTGAATTATATATATTACTTGACATCATTTTATTAGTTACTTTTTATAAAAAAAATTGTAGTTTGACTTTTACTTTTTGACTTTTCGAAAAAAATGAAACCAATGAAATGATGTCGTGTAATAAATTATAATCTAGATTATAATCTGAAGGAGTTACCAAACACTTTGTAAGTGTTGACATGTGTCCTCAAAATGAATTTCCAAATCACTTTAAAAGAAAAAAAAAACTGAATTTCCAAAGCATGTCAATATTAAAGGGAATATTTTCTGGTACTTCATGAGTACTCAATACTTTGTATTCCGTCCATTTATTTTTTTCTATGTAGAATATTTTGAGACCCATGTGACCATTTAACAATCAAACTAAAATTAAGTGTTAACCACTAGCACCGTTAACTGTTACCTGACTTTTCTTCATTTCTTTATAATTATGGCAATATTATTTTTGTTTTTATTTCAAAAAAGTTCAACTATTAAGCATAATTATGGCAATTTTATTTTTGTTTTTATAATTACGGCAATTTTTTTTTTTGGGTCTCAAGTGTTCCTCTATTTTATTCAACTAATGCATTGCGCAGATAGAAAAACATATTAAAATATATCAATATGCAATATCTGTACATTCGTAAAAGATATAAAACACAAGTATACATTAATTGAATCAATAAAATCAATAGACTTAGTAGTCTTGAAGTTTAAGATCGTTGAGAAGACAATCTACATTTTTACATATAATCTCTCATACATATGCAATAATGAGAAAAATCTATTACCATTATTCAATACATTTGAAAATATAAGTTCAACAACAAATGTATAATATTATCAAATTTAAAATTGTCCTCTCTATAAAATTAAAGTTAGCAATAAAATATAAGAGATTCAAACCCGAATAACAGATCATGAAAGATAAAATATGAGTCCAAAAATATATTATAGGTATTAAAAATATTTGCTGTAAAATATATGAAAAACATTTAAATAACATTAAACTCACTAACACATACAGTGGAGATGGTGATTAAACGAATTAAGATGGATCAGGGTTTGTTTTGGACCCTTTCAGATTTGATATTTTTACTTTTACCTCAATTTTAAAGTACAAAAGTTATAAAAATTTATTTGTGAAAAAGCTTAGCAAAGAAAAAATGGTCCTTAGGTGTTAAATTCAAACATCACAAGTCCAAATCTTCTCTAAATTTCTTCCTCAAAGTTTTTGTTAAAAAAAGGAAAAAAAAAAAAAAAGAAAATTTATCGGGGGCAGGGCGACAGTAGACCCATATGGTAAGAGTTCAATTAAATCATGAAAATGAAGAAAATTAGTGTTGAAAAAAGAAAAAAATAAATAAAACAATTACAGCATGATTTACCAAATAAAAAATACGGGAAAATCGCGGTACAAGAAGTACCGAGACTTGTTTCTCTTAATTAATATATATATATATAGAATATTCTTACTTGTATAATCACTTTTCTCTCTTTTATCTCACTTTTCAATCATTTTTCATAGCTTTTCATTATCTTTCGACCACTCTTTTTATATCTAGACACCAATTTTCACATTTTCTATTACTATTTTATCATTATTTTTGAATTTCTTTTTATTTCTATTTTCCTTTTCTCTTTTCTATTTTCTCTTTTTTCCTACACATCTTTCCATTCATCTTTAATAATTGAAATAATCTTCTTTGTATCTATTTTCGGTGTCACGTTCCAATCCACATTTGCATTGGAGATTGGAGAGTCATTTGTAACACATGGTTTTCAACATTTCTTAATGGAAACAAAGTGATGTCAGTCTTAAAATTGCAAAGAAATATAAGTAGTTGAGAACCAAAGGGAAACACCTAAGGGCTATATGTTCCTTTGGCAGTCATGAGTAGGTCGGTCGGAGGGTGGCATTCTGATGAGTCGGGGGGTTGTTACAGTAGTATTAGGCAGCATGGGATGGAACCTCTATTTATTTCATAAGATATATTTTGTGTCTTTGCACAAAGTTTGAATTGTCAAGTCCCATGGGAGACTATATCAGTGTTGTCAAATGTCAAAAGTACATTTTATCTCGAAAATTTTCAATCAGCACCACTTCACAATGAGGTAAAATCCAAAGTATATAAAACTGATATGGATAGAATTTGTAGTAGAATACAAATTCATACAGCCATAAACATACTAGCTATTATAACCAGGAATAATTAATTTTGTTGACGGTGTGTTTGCAACGAGTTAAAACTCGATCGGCAATTTAATTTTTTATTTTTTTAAAAAAATTGAAAAAATAGTATCACATGACTATTTATAAATTATTAGCTATAAGTCGTCCATTGCACACCTAAACTTTTAAGAGTGCATTTATAAAATGGAATACATATATATATATATATATAGGGAAATCAAGAACCACTTATTTGATTTGGAACTCAAATTAAATAATTAATTGTGACTCTAAAACTCACATGTAAATTTTTAATTGACTTAATAATCGAATTTAGTGTTCCTCAAGAACTGAAGTTTTTTCCTCGAGCACTTACTGCGAGGACGCCTGCACTCTGCGGCATATGAGAGTCAAGTTATGGTATTGGGATTTCGTATTTATTGTTAAGTCGTTGTCTCGTGTCATGTCCTGTAACACTCCGAGAAAAATTCGCGAGTTCCATAGTGGCATTGTTGAGATAATAATTGGCTCATTTCTCAAATAATACTCGACTCTAAGCAGTCAATGAATAAATCTGCACACGGATACTTAGGCATGACATTTTGTAAGAATTTGAAAATATTTTAATTTGTTTTGACGAAAATAGGATGATTGCTTGAATTTATTTCTATTATTTTCATCGGTTGGGAAGTATTGCCAAAAGTACAACTAAAGTCCAATTGGGTAGTGAATTTGGGGCCAAAGAATACTTAAAGTGAAAATGCAGTATTTAATTAGTATAACCTAAAATACAAAGACCTCATTATAGAATACATTAAGTAAAAGGATTTATTAAGTAATAAGTGGAAAAAATCTCATGACACTTAGAATCTTAGAGAATTCCTCACATGGAATAAAATCACGAACACTTGACACCTTGAATGGTAAAGAGAACTCCCAAGCTTCCAATTGGGTTGAGTTCTATTGGCTACTTATAAATTATCTAGGACAATTAGAGCATTTCTTATAGGTGGAATCCAAAAAGTTTTAGAAATTAAGTAAGAAATTCGTCCATAAAAAGGACTAGCCTAAGAAGACTCTCAAAAAGCTTCCAAAAACACTCTATTGACTCTTCAAACAAAGCATCTTCCTTATACATATAGAATCCCCACTCTAAAGGCTAGTTTGCTTGAATATACCAAGCGTTTAGAGGTATCTTGTCACTCACAAATACCCACTAATCTTTAAAGACACAAGAAAGGTGAGTAACTCATTATTTTGAGTTTCCCTTTTTGCATAAGTTTTCAAAAAGGTGCATGTGTTTTGATATGAAATGAAATGTTTTTCTTGCTTAAAAATCACTAGCATTCCTCTACCTATTTTGTATTGGTTTGCTTCGATTGTTTCCATACTATGACCTATCTAGTGACTCCAAGATAGGGACGAGTAGTATGGAAATTGCTTTGAATTGATAATGTTCTTTGATGAGGAGTTCCGGTAAGGGTCAACTGAAAAGTTATTATGGATCCACTTAACATTGTATTGCCATTACCAACTTGGTATTTGGAAAGCATCAATGCGCACTACAGGTGGTAGGAAATTCTAGTGTTTGGGCCCTATGATGTATTCAAAAAAGTTTGTGCATATTTATGTTTCTTGAATTTATGATGTGAAATGGATTTTTATGATCTTGTGGTAATCTAAAATATTGTGTTATTCACGGGGTACCTTGTACTCACTTTGTGTGTGATTAACATTTTGTAGATGATCAACCGAAGAATTCATGAAAAGCAAGCCGAAGAGTGGAGGTTATATCCGAATGCAAGCAAGATTATGCATGTAATCGAGACGGATTTATGGGCTTATTATAAAGATGAGCCAATATTTTTAATGTATTTGGAAACCACGTATGAATTTGACATATTTTGTGCCTACAACCTCGTTCATTTGCATCATGATAAGATTATGAGGGATAGGTCTATGTTTTTTACCTAATAGAATAGTCTTTTAAAGGAGTGATGGTAGAAGTAAAATAAGTACATGTATGGAGACTTAAATAAATAAATAAAACTTAGCTTGTATGGTAGAAATATAAAGAAAGTTTTTGTATAAGATTGAGAACCTCATTTTTTCCATGTAAAGGCCTCCCAAACTTTTGTTCAGTTAGCTAATAATAAAATGGTTTTTATTTAATGTATGTTTTGTTCTTTTGTATAGATTAAACATGAAGAACAATTCTTGTGATATAGAATTAAATTACCTTAAGTGTATAAACAAATTTTTACAAAAGTAAAAAGAAATTTCATAAATGATACAACTTTAGATAAATTGAAGAAGTCAAACAACATCATCTCGCCTAAGGAGAAATTATAGAACTTATTTGATTGACAAGTCTCGTCCCTCATTAGTATTAGAGTTTTTAATAAAACAATACAAAATCTTCCGTTATTTGGATTAAATAACATAATAATATTGATAAAATAACGGAGGACGTGACATGTCCATTACTTTGTTGTTTTCAAATGTACATACACACAAACTAATACTCCCTCCATCCCAAAAAGATATTCCTCATTTTCTTTTTTATCCGTTCCAAATTATATTCCCTTTTTCTAAGTTAATTATTTTAATTTTCTAATATACACTCATTTATAGTGCATAGTAATCAACAATAAAGAACAATTCAAGTGAAATATTAAATAAGTCAAAAGGTATATTAGGAAATATGAGTCCCTTTCAAGCACTTCCCGAAAGTTTTGTTAAAAAACTTCCCTCCCATGTGGCATACATGGATGCATGTCATATGGATTTAAAATAAACACGGTTTAAGCTTGAAATAACGTGGTGTGCATTTATTCACGCTATATTGGGTGAGAAGTTTTTTAACAAAACTTTCGGAAAGTGCCTGAAAATTTTCCTACTAAAATATACGTTAAATTGTGCATTTCTAATAATATTAAATGATATTTTCTTAATCTATGTGAAAAATAAAAGGGGAATATCTTTTTGGGATAGAGGAAGTAGTTTAGATTTTTGAACTACTAGTGCGTTGCACGCGTTCCGCTTTACTTTTGCTCTAATCCACACTAAACATACAGCCATAATTCATACCCATTATAGCATATGCCAGTCGAATTTTGACATATCATTATGGAATTTTTTAACCGTAATTAGCAACAAAAGAAATTCACAAATAATTCATCCTCATTTTACATATGCCCAACTTCAATAGAAAAGCAGTCAAGTTCAAATTACAGTTGAAACATTTCACAATCGAATTTTACTTATAAACCATAAATGTAGCCAAAAATCTCCTTGTATAAAGAATACAAAATACAAAATATAACCTTCAAGAAAAAGTAAAAGAATAAGGACACCAATAGACAGCCCACCTCTGACCAACTTCTAAAAAAAATCTTTCACCTATTTATGTGCTATCAGTGGTCTCCATAATCCAATACCGACTCCTCAAAATAATGTGCTCACCCGAAAGATCTTACCTTAAACAAGATAACATGGGAACAAAATACATTTTAACAAAATACATTCCAAACGACAATTAATGGAAACCATAAAAACCACATCACCATTATTTTTTGGATAAAATGATACAAAGTAAAGAAACACAAGAAAAATAGTGGGAGGAAATATGTGTTTTATTCTTAGACTTGATGCACATAAATTACATTAGGACGACTTGAATTTATAGAGCTCAATGGATAAGCCTATGACTAATTCATATAGATAAGCCTATGACTGATTCAACTGGGAAACAATTTAACTAAAGACTAGGATTTTACTGATACCACTAATTAATTTTTTATTAATGACTAGGTCAACTAATGACTAAGTCCAAAGCATAAATAAAATTATTATTTTCTAACATTCCCTCCCTTAAACTGATAACATTCAGTTTAAAGTTAAAGAACTGCAGTCTTTCAAGCTGAATTAGATGAAGAACAAACACCGAGTTGTCTCCTGAAACTCCACAATGCTGATACCTTGAGGGGCTTGGTGAAGATATCTACAATCTGACTTTCACTGTTGCAATGGATTAGATTTATAACTCCGGCATTTGTGAGATCCCTCAAGTAATGATATTTGACATCTATATGCTTACTTCACCCATGTAGAACAGGATTTTTGGACAGCTGTATTGCAGAACTGTTGTTACAATAAATTGTAGTAGCCTCTTCTTGTTTGAATTGCAATTCTTTAAGAATTTTCCTTAACCAAATAGCTTGACATGCACATGAAGTTGTTGCAACAAATTCTGCTTCAGTAGTTGAGAGTGTAACTAATGGCTGCTTTTTAGAAGACCATGAAATAGCCCCTGATCCGAGCATAAAAGCATAACCAGATATGCTTCTCCTGTCATCTTCATCCCCTGCAAAATCACTATCTATGAAGCCTATCAAGTCTGCTGTTTTTCCTTTCTTGTAAAGTAAACCAAATTCCTTCATTCCTTGCAAATAGCCGAGTATCCTTTTGGCAGCAAGAAGATGGGTTTCCATTGGATTTTCCATATATTGACTGATGATACTTATAGAATGCATAATGTCTGGTCTCTTGGCTGTCAAATACATCAAACTTCCAACAATTCTTTTGTAAAGAGTATTGTCAACATGTTTCTCTTTATGATCTTTGCTTAGCTTCAAATCATACTCCATAGGTGTATTAACTGGATTATAGTTTTTCATACCAAACCTGTCTAAAATCTCCTGCATATATTTCTTCTGAGAGATGAAAATACCACCAGCAGACTGTTCTACTTCAATACTAAGAAAAAAATGCATTTTTCCCAAATCAGACATCTCAAATTCTACCATCATAGATTTCTTGAAATCATCAAACAAGGCATTATCATTCCCTATAAATATAAGATCATCCACGTACAAGCATACAATAAGCATTTTTCCTCCATCTCCAATTTTAATATAAAGTGTATGTTCATATGGACATTTCTTGAATCTTTCCTTCATAAAATAAGAATCTATACGACTACACCAAGCTCGTGGTGCTTGTTTTAGTCCGTATAGAGCATTTTTTAATTTATACACTTTATGCTTACTTCCAACCTTAATATAACCAGGAGGTTGATCAACGAATATCTATTCAGTCAGATCTCCATGTAGGAATGCAGATTTTACGTCCAATTGAAAGATAAGCCGAGAGTTTTCAGCTGCCAATGCAATGATCATTCTGATTGTATCATGCCTTGCAACTGGTGCAAAGACCTCTTTGTAATCCGCACCGAACTCTTGTTTGTATCCTTTTGCTACGAGACGCGCCTTAAACTTATCAACTTCACCATTCTCCTTCAATTTTATCTTGTAAACCCATTTTACACCAATCGTTTTCTACCCCTTAGGAAGGTTTGTCAATTCCCAAGTATGGTTCCTTTCAATTGCTGCAATTTCATCATCCATTGCTTTGCACCATTTTGGTTCTTTCACAGCAACTTCAAATGTTGTTGGATCACAATCTGAAAATAGGGCATAATATGTGAATGAATTGTCAAGACATATCAATGGCAGTTACTTTAAAATCTTGCATCCATGCAGACCTCCTTCTGACACGCTGTGAACTTGTTGTTACATTTACATCAGATTCTGCTGCTGTTTCTGAAGTTTCATCAATTATAAAAGGTTCACTTTGAAATAATTCAGGTGTAGTAACTGCTGGAGTTTGCTGGTGTACATGTCATGACTTTCTTCTCCATTTTCATCATCAAAATCAGTTGAAATTTGTTGTTTCCCAAAACCGCAGCTCCAAGACCAAGTGTTTTCTTCATCAAATGCAACATCACGACTGCTTACAATTTTCTTGGTGGTGGGATTATACAGTTTGTAGGCTTTTGAGTTATCACACACACCAAGAAAGATGTATTTTTCTCCTTTGTTGTCTAATTTTCTCCTCTTCATGTCTGGGATATGGGCATAGGCAATACATCCGAATATCCGAAAATGATCTATCATTGGTTTACATCCACTCATGCTTCTTGTGGAGTCATATTTCGAACAACCAAGTTAGGACTTCTGTTCAATATATGACAGCTCCAATTAACTGCTTCAGGCCAGAAATTCTTTGGAATACCACTCCTTGTTAGAAGGCTTCGCACTATATTCATAATTGTGCGGTTTTTTCTCTCACAAACACCATTTTGTCGTGGTGTAATGGTTGCAGTCAATTGTCTTCGTATCCTACGCTTTGCACAGAATTCATTAAACTCTCTTGAGTTATATTCTCCACCACGATCACTGCGCAACACTTTTACTGAGGTACCTGCTTCATTCTCAACTATTGTCTTGAAACTTTTGAAAGCTAGAAGAGCTTCAGATTTTTCACGCAACAAAAACACCCACAGTTTTCTGCTAAAATCATCAATGAACGATATAAAGTACCGTTTACCTCCATTTGACATCGGAGTGATTGGCCCTCACAAGTCAGAATGTACTAGCTCCAGGACCTTTTTAGCTCTCTGAGATTTTCCTTTCAAGAATTGATTGCGTTGTTGTTTGGTAACAATATATTCTTTACAAAACTGAGAAGGAGGATCAATGTTCGGTAGTCCTTCCACCATATTCTTTTGCTGTAGAATCTTTAGTCCACCAAAACTCAGATGCCCATAGCGAAAGTGCCACAACCATTCTGGTTTACTTAGTTTTGTAGAAAAACATAAATGAGAAGTATTGTTAAGATGCAACAGAAATAAACAATTTGCTGTCATATTAATCTGGGCAATTAAGCCCAGTTTTTCATCTAATATCCGAAAGACTCCTCATTTAATAAAGACTTCATATCCCTTCTCATGTAGCTGGCCAACACTGAGTAATTTTTTTTTCAAGTCTGGAACAAATAGAACATCACCAATACTCTGAAAAGAATTATCTTTGGTTCAAATAGTTACCTTTCCTTTTCCCACCACTAAGACTTTGGAATTGTCTCCAAATTTCACAGTATCATGGAAGGACTCATCCAACTCTGAGAATGTCGATTTGTCACCACACATATGGTTGCTACATCCCGTGTCTAAGTACCATAGATCTTGATTAGCTTTCTCCTTGGCATAATAAGCCATCAATAGAGAAATTTCTTCATCCTTATCAGGATAATTAGATTTTTCTCCGTGATGTTTACTCAAATTTGATTGACATTTATTGCTATAATGTCCAAACTTATGACATCTGTAGCATTTAATCTCAGATTTGTCTACTGACCTTGATTTATAATTGGATGAATATCTCTCCTCGGCCTCCTTGACCTCTCCATCTTCCCTGAAAATAAGAGTAGTGAGAATTTTCTGACTTTTGATGCTAATTTCTAGGTCCTCTACTTCCTCTGCCTCATCCTTTTCTTTGGTTAAAATGACTGTTGTTGAATGCCTGCAAGGCCTGCTCTTCCTGATCCTCTTTGATAAGTTTACGTTCATGTACCTGCAGTGAGTTCTGCAATTCATCAATTGAGAGGCTATCAAGGTCTTTAGACTCCTCAATTGAACAGACAACAAAGTTGAATTTTGTTGTCAATGACCGGAGGATCTTTTCAACAATCATGATATATTATCTTTTACCCCCATAAATCCGCATCTTATTAATAGTTGCCATCGTCCTTGAGAAGAAATCATCAATTGATTCTCCAGACTTCATTTTTAAAGTGTCAAATTCTTCACGAAGTGACTACAACATTACCCGTTTGGCTCGTGCATTGCCTTCATATTTTTTCTTCATAGAATCTCATATATGTTTGGTTGTATCTTTGCAAAGAATGGTCTCCAGAATTGATCTATCAACTGCTTGGAAAAGATAGTTATTGGCCTTAAGATCCTTCAACTTCCTTGCTTCGAAGTCGGCTTTTTGTGCTTCCATCAACACAACTCCGTCTTCCGGTTCTGCTACCCCAGAAACCACGACTGCACAATACTCTTTGGACCTAAGGAAGTTTTCCATCAATAAACTCCAATGGTCATAGTGAACATCAAAACGGGGAATTGTAGGTTGAACAAAATTTTATGCTGCCATGTAATTTTCTTGTTGTATTTACGAGAGGAAGAAGAGGAAAGTGGCTATTTTGCTATTTAAAAAAAAAACTCACTTTTTTACTCTCACTCACAAAAGGCTCTGATACCAATGATACAAAGTAAAGAAACACAAGAAAAATAGTGGGAGGAAATATGTGTTTTGTTCTTAGACTTGATGCACACAAATTACATTACAACGACTTGAATTTATAGAGCTCAATGGATAAGCCTATGACTAATTCATATAGATAAGCCTATGACTAATTCAACTAAGAAACAATTTAACTAAAGACTAGGACTATACTGATACCACTAATTAATTAGTTATTAATGACTAGGTCAACTAATGACTAAGTCCAAAGCATAAATAAAATTCATTATTTTCTAACATAAAAAGCAAGTGAAGTGATCCCTTCATCAGTCGGACTTTTCAAGTTTAATCTTGTCAGCTACCTTTCTTTCTATCTGGATATCTCCATTGTCATCATGCTTTCTTTTTTGAAATCAAAGAAGCATTTCAATTGATTAGATAAATGATTGAAAGATTTGCAAATAAGATTTCAGTGAGGGAAATTTATGTGAACCAGAAACTGCAAAAGGAAATCTATATTAATACTTAATACAGATAAAAGCTGAAGCTATAGGACTTGCAGAAATCCACTAAACTTTTAACCTTCCTCAGTATGTTCTCATTGATTACTGAAATTCATCGGGAGCAAGAAATGACACGACAAATTTTAAGAGTCAGATAATAAAAAGATCCATGACTTCTGAAGGTAAGAAATTCAAAAATGCATATAATAGTTTCTGCCACCCAATAAGTCTTAAAAATCGTATTAGCTTATAGAGTACATTGTGCTAGTGATAAGGGTGTATAAGAAAGAGTGATAAGGGCGTATAAGAATGAGTGCTATATTAAAACCTTCTCACTATGTTTCTTTGATTTGTCTGCACCAGAATCATGATGACCACTCTAATCTTTCTTTTCTGCTTGTCCTTCTCTTTACTTTTCTCTTTATGACGATGTTTGTGCTTCTTGTGTTCTTTATCTTTCTCTTTGTGCTTTTTATGCTTGTCCTTAGATTCACCTTTAGATTTTCCAGAAATTGTAAGAGTACCCTTCTCCGACTATATAAAGCATCACAAAGATGCCAGTGAATTAATACTCTTAAAATGGCATAAAACATAGCACAATGATTAGTGCTCCAACCACACGCAAAAAAAAATAGAATAAAATAAAAAATTCATAAGCCTCAAAGTAAAAATAGATGGAAAAAAAAAAGAGTATAAACTCATATGGCAGTCTTTGAGGGCAAGCGTCTTACAGGAGATAAGCCAATTGATGCTGCATCGCGAAGTCAAAAGGCTTCTCCTAGGAGACTTGCATCTAAAGGCTTCATGCCTTTTTTTATTTTTATTATTATTATTATTATTATTATTATTATTATTATTATTATTATTATAAAGTTATGCATGAATTTCTGTCTCTTGAGAAAGAATTCTGAATGAGCTGACCCAATTGCATTCCCTTTTTCTAATTTATGTGTCTCCAACCACATTATAAAGGTAGTTTGTGCCTGAAATTGATCGCGGGCGTGACCTCTTGCAGAAAAATGAGTGATGAGGCAATAATTTAAAGGCTTATAAGATCCAGAGCACATGTAAGTTCTATTGGCTCTAACTTTTGTAGCAGAACCAAGTCGGTGCAAGTTATGGAATTTAAAGAATAAATAATATGAAGACGACAAAGAATAAGAACTTGAGTTAAAAGTACACAAATAGATATGTTATCCTACATATAAAACCATTCTACTGTTTTTTCTGCAAATCTTATATTTTATTTATCAAGAAGAGTATCTTTTCTAAATGCCAAAATCAATCATTAGGATTATCTGTCCTACACTTGGCTCTACAAAACCATGCTACGTTCCTTTCTTTAGCCCTTACAAACTTCTAGCTGAGTGCTAATTAATCTCTCTCTCTCTCTCTCTCTATCTACATATATATATATATATATATTCATTCTGTAATAGTTTAAATCAAAACAATTTCATTCTGTAACAGTTTATGTCAACACAATTTGGAGAATTGAGCTAGTTAAGTTAGCATGGCTATAAACATGTTTAAGCAGTTCAAGGTAGCACAATTTGGCAAATGGATCTAGAAAATAAAGCACAATTCTAAAGCATAATTTTCCCCACATGTTTGCAGTGGAAAAATTATGAAATGAAACTTTTTCAACTGTAGAACCATGAATATTTCAGCATGAACGAAACTTATCTCAATAAAAGGTAAGATTGTCACCACTGAGATTCCCATATAGAGTGAAATACTGGTGTTTCCTAAATGATCTCCCATTGGCATGATATCATAATGAAAGTTATCGAATTTGACCTTCACATTGGCATGATATCATAACTAATACAAGCTGCAGTTTTGCAGCAACATATCTAAATCAAAGTAAAGAAAGAACCATAACAAGGTCCATATAAAACACATACGCCAAAGCAATATTTTTTTTATAATCAATAAGATTTGCAAGGTCTCACCTAGGGGTGGGCAGAAAAACTGGGAAACCACTAACCCGAACCGACTCGACCGGGTCCGGGTCGGTTTTTTGAGTATTTGGGTCGGTTCGCGGGTTGCAACTCTCCAAACCAAGCCGGATCTGTTTGGTTCTCGGGTTTGACTGGTTTAACCAGTCAAACCCAGTTGGAACTGAACTAGTCAAACCCGGCTCGGTTTATTTGGTTTGAACAGACTGGTTTAACCGGTTTGGTGGTCCAAACCGGTTAAAACCGGTCAACTCGATATTTTTTTATTTTTTATTTTTTTCTCCCTCTTTCTTTGGACTAGAAACGCATTTCACAAAAAAAAAAATAGCGCTTTCAAGAACAAGTAACATAAACATTCAGAAACTATAATCACATTCACATATCCAGCCTTCTTTGACTTTAAGCTAACGTTATCAAAGATTCAAAATCCAAAAATATCAATTTTTCTTCCTTTGCAGAGAATTAGAATTTAGATCTGGGCAAGAGCTCACATATAAACACTGTGAAACACTGTTAAAAAATAAATTACATTCTTCAAACACTACAAAGAAATCTCCATCAATTGCTTCTCTGAATCTCCATCAATTCATGAAAGAGTCAGATTTATTCAACAAGGCAACACCCAACGATTTTGCTCTTATCTCTACTGCAAGCCTGCAATGTCGAGCTTAAATAGATTTTCGAATGAAAATTGAAACCGTAATCTTCCTTTCCATTGCTAGCCAGCCACTGCCGCTCTTCTCCCCGGCCGCTGCTCCGCTGTTGCTTCGCATCCTTCTTCCTCGGTCGCTGCTGCTTCGCCTCCATCTTCCTCAGTCACGACTACTGCTAGCCTGCCACGCCGCCTCCGTCTCCGCTAGCTGTCGTCGCCATGTTCTTGAGAGAGAACCGAGACAGAGAGGGAGACTGACGGAGGGAGTTTATATAATTTTTGAGTTAGAGACATTAGGGTTTTTCCTTTTGTTCTTCCACGTTGAGCCTTCAATTTGGGCAAAAGTAAAAAGAAAAAAAAAATGTAGCCCAAATCATGAACAAACCCGACCCAAACCGACCTGTTTCAGGTCAGAGTGACCAGCCCGACCGGGTTTGCAAAGCTGCAAACCGACTATTTGTCAGGTCGGGTCGGGTCAGGTTCGGGTTGACGTCCGACCCGATGCCCAACCTAGTCTCACCTCTTCTAATCTTCTTGCCATCAGGATCCATAAACAAGCTACAAAATTATTAGATTATCTGTACCATCTTGTTAAGATAAACTATCTATGTTCCCTCCCTCTAGGATGATAAAAGGAGAATTGTTTTCTTGTTGATATAAACATCCCAACACTAAGATCAGAAGAACTTCAATGTTCCTCTGAGATGCATTTTTAAGGAGAGTGCAGAAATTTACTCCTCTTTGAGAACTTGACAGTCGTTGCTATATATCGAGAAGTGCTATAATTATCTGTACTTGTACAAATTAGACACACGATACCAATATTGGAGTGTAAGTATTCACAAATTAGCAACACAATGTCTTATATGTACAATCAGTGATACAACTAGTGGTACCTATATACAATTTTTGATATATTTAATATAAAAGGCCAACTTTAAACATATAGAAGATATGGCGCTTATCAAAACATATGAATTTACAAACTGGTATCATATGTATATGTTCTATCACTATTCACTACAACTGGTCATAAAAACAGTGTCATATGTAACATTTCCCTATTGGATAAGCATGGTGTAAGTTGGAACTTCTATTTATAGAATATAAATGAATGAATAGGTAGAGAACTAGAAAATAATAAGTTTCTATAGAGATAGTAATGCTTCAAAATGATCAAACGTCAGATCTCTGGCAGCATAATATCTCATGTGGCGTGTTCAGATTGGACAACCCACTTATAAGTTGTGCGCGCTATGTGTGCATCTGACAGTATTAGTATTAATGCTTTCTAATGTTAGAAAGTTTTCTATTTTTATGTGACATGAATGCATACATTGACGCGTGATAGAGTGTGCCATATCAAGACAATGTGAATGCCAGGGAACTACTAATCTAACATCATACAAATAAAAATTTTGAAGGAGACTTGAATATATATATTTATTTTTTACTCAAAGTTTATCTATTTGCATCAATTCTTAGAAAGTCTGTTTATTTCTTTTTTTTTTTTTGGGCCGTCGGATCTAAACTCGAGGATCGAATAATTGATAATTGAATTGCAATGATCTAGGTTTAGATAGAATTAAAATTATGACCTCTAACCAAATCACCTTCTTCTCTTTTTCTTTTTTTTTCCTTTTTTTTTTTTTTCCTTTGAAAGCCTAATCAAATCACTTCTGGTTGGCCTGGATCTTAGACAGTTTCGACATTTAACTCTTGGACCCATAAGATCAGGCTAATGTTCTTACAAAAAAATATAATGTTATGTATCACTATCAGTGCTAAACACTAATCTAGTATACAAGGTGTTAAATTATAAGTGAAGTAAGACAAACACAGGTGCGTCACTTAATTTAATTAATCATATAAATATAATGACATGTGCACTAATACTTAACACTGGTGGTGTCACATAACATTATTCTTTTACAAATAACCAAAAATTAGTATAAATAAGCAAAAAAAAATTGTATTCCTCCTCTCTCCTTTTTTTTTTCCCTCCTTTTTTTCCTTTTGAGGGAAGGAGTAGTGTTATTTATTTATACTTGAGGTTTGTCTCCATTGTAGTTGGTATGTTTACATTGAATTACGTGTGGATAATTATAAATACATGATGTCGTCCACCTATTCAAGATCTAGAAAGAAAATGACAATTAAATTGGAGACCGATTTTCAATCTAAAGTAAACGCCAGCTTTCTTTCTATGTCCACGTCTATTACTTTGATCCCTTTCAATTTAAGTCCTTCATTTGCTAGCCAATCAGCGGCTGCATTGCCTTGCCTGTCCTCCAAACATGTGTAAATTTGCCATTATTTTTTATGTATAAGAAGTGCTGAATAGTAGGAATCAAGAGAAAAGCTCAACTTTTTACCGGAATCATAATATTCAAATTCAAATCCTAATTCCCCTCCACTCCGTGTATTTAAAAAAATAAAATAATAATAATAATAATAATAATAATAATAATAATAATAATAATTAATAATAAGAATAATAATAGTTTAATAGGTATGACTCCTCTTCGTAGAAGTGTTATACCAAGAAATAACTAGTTATGATTTATGTATTGGCTCTAAAAGAATTAGTCAAATAAGTTCACCAATCATCACCAAGAACTCTCTATAAATAGGATCCATAGAGGTAGATCTGTCATCCTTTGAGTCATCTTGAGCCGAGATTGTTGAACAATTCCATTTCTACACACACGACGAATATGATACCCCTTGCTTAATGTGTGTATATAAATATATACATATATATATATAATAATAATAATACTATTTATTTATATAAAAAGCTGTCATTGGAGTCATTTATTTTATTTAAGCAGAGTGATTGTCACGACCCAATAGCACCCATAATATGGCGCCCAATACGGTACTTCACTCTTCGTAAATTGGTGTAAAGGAAATACATGAAATTTATCTAACGGACTAGCCCCTGTATGGTGAATATGTATGCACGTCACGTGCCTGCATACAGATACTAGAAAATTCCTCCAAAAATACAAATATCTTAACACAAATCAAGTTATGTCTACTTTCAGCCAGTCCTTCAAGCTGTACCGCCCCCGCCGGGGGGGTGGGGGGAGGGATAGAAGTTCAAGTAAAGAATACGATTCAGCTATTAAAACAGATAGGCCCGCTCCAATCAAATGATGCCAACTCAGATGAGTTAGCATAATTTGATTAGAGGACGGACTCTGAGCTCGGAGCCCTAGCTGTTTCCCTAGAAACTTGCAAAAGCATATCCAAGATAATGCTAAGTGTGTGCGTAATTACTCAATTGACACATTTCAATAACATTTCTGAGAGAGAGAACATAATCCAAAAATAATGTTTCTAACTGCACTACTTTGAGCTTGCAAAATTTCTAGTTAGTAACAAGTGAACATCAAGTAACATGAGGAAAAAAATAAAACTAAAGAGTCGGCCTTCAAGCAGAAACAATGGAGCATAGTCCAACACTTCAGTCAAAGAGACTGAATCCCATATCCTGCGGCAAGTTCAAACACATAAAAATGTCAATGGCTGAATCAGAATTGCAACTTGCAGAGTGGAGGAAACGGAAACGGAAACATAAACATTTCTTAAGCATGGGGGTCAGAAACTAAGCAAAAACTAGGTCCTTCGGCATACGAATGAAGGTAGCAGGAAGCCCTCATGTATAATTATTAAGTATTAACAGGTACATCAGGTCATGGATTAGAACTTGCACTATAAAACTAAAAGAATGATTCCAAAATGCATACTCCTTGCGTCCCACAAAGATAGCCCTATTTCTATTTTCTTGGAGATCAAGAAAAGTTCCATTTAATAGTGTGTTGGAAAAGTAAATTTAAGATTATTTTCCTACCATAACCTTTAATTTATTAATTTTTTCACTGTAATAATACTATTTTGTTGATAACAATGCAAAATAAATAAGCGCATATAAGAAAACTAATACCATTTCAACTACATTTTTAAAAGGTAAGTGGTATATTTTATGGTATGAATGAAAAAGGAAAATGAGACTATCTTTAGGGGCTGGAGGTAGTATTTAAGAAGTCAAGCAAGAAAAGTTACAGCAGTAACACCATCAGGATTCGAGTTAGTGTCCTGGCAGATAAAATAGCTTTTCAGTTAAACTTGCATTGGAAAACCAAAGGCACTGTTTAACAACAAATCCAGAGCACTGTACGGTAAATGTACCCCGAAATCCATCAAAGCCTTAACTTGCAATCCACATATCTGTACAGCTCAATTTAAGGAGGTTTTCACCAGTGTTCACGAAGGCATTAGGCAAATGTCCAGACTAGGGGTGTGCAAAAAAACCAAGACCGGGTGAACCGGCCCGGAACCGGACCGAACGGGCCTGTCCCGGTCCGGTCTTTTGGCCAAAATAACCGGTTTTCGGTTATTTTTGGCCTAAACCGGTCCTGGTCCAGTTGAAAACCCACTTTGACCGGGTTTTTGATTTTTTTAAAAATAATTGGAAACTATCGGTTGAAGGAATCAGACCAAACGTGATTCAGATTTCACATCCCTAATTTCATTGCACAATACCACTTCCATTTCAATCTTTCAGCAGCCACCCGCACACTACCGCCGAACTGCCCGATCCGGAACCCTTACTCCCTTCGCCCATCGCCGTCACCTTCAAGCAATCAGCAACTCCCAAATCCCACCCATCATCGTTCACCTTTGAGGCTTCAACTGAGACAGCCGACCCGAATTCGTGTTTGAAGTTTGCTGCGCAAACGACGGCTTTGGAGTTTGGACCTCCGCCTTCGGTGCTCGATTGCTCGTGTTCGGTGTCAGTAAGTGCCTTTCTCTATTTATATAGCTTTGATAAGTTATAACTTGCTCAAACCACCTCCATTCCAGTCTTACCCTTTTGTATAGTTTAGTTTTCTAAATTTGATAGCATTTTTATGAGAAGGCATGTTTCCCTCTGTCTTTCTATTCTCAAAGCATCCATGGAAACTTACTATTTTATGTGGGAGTTTTTGGTTGAACTAGATGGTGAAGAGTGCATATGAAAGTAAGATAACTTTGGATATGGCTGATGATATAATTTCACGACATTTGGATAACTTTAAATTCTAAATCGAATTGATGGATTTGCATAATTTAAGAATGGTTAAAGGCGTCATTTTTGGGGACTTCAGTCTTATTTGCCAGTTTAGTTATATTTATAAGAACTTCTAATGAAGCTATGTTAGTGTATGACGAAGTGATTATATTTGAATGTAGGGTTTTGAAGAAGAAGTTCAAAGCTAGGATTTTTGAGTTTCAGGTAGATCAGATGCACAATTTGGTTAAAGGATTTCTAATTTCCCATTATTTTTCCTATTTCTTATGTGTTGTAATAAATGTTTTTGTAGGCTTTAAGAGAAAATATCCATCAAGAGTATCGTGAAGTTGTTGAGAGGCGTATATTTACAGGTTCTACTCTTATTATACAAAAATGATTTTTGGCCAATAACTTCCTTCACTCTATTATCAATATTAACAGTTTCTTTCTCGCACAACTTCAGTGATTGGAAATCGAGCTGATGAAGAGGTAAAATATCTACGTACATTTTGATATTAAAATGTTTAGAATAGCATGTATGCATTTCTCATTGCTCAGATGTTTGTCTTAGACAATTGATTGAAACTGGAGATAGTGAACAGATTTTCAAGAAAGCAATCAGTGAATAAGGGGCAATAAGCAGAATTTATGTGACAGTTTGGTGAAAACTGTGGTACTAGTGTACAATGCATGAAAAATTCTGGTTAGTTCCATTCAATTTGATTTCAACTTGTCTTAAAAACTTTTGCTCACTAGAAACATGAGTCAGAATAGCAACATGAGTCAGAATAGCTTTTCATTTCCACATTTGCAGCATAACCACCCCTGCTTCCCATAGAAACAAAGCAAAGAAAAAGAAAGAGTTCTTACTTCTTACTTTTCAGTTGCTATATTGCCCTCATTAACTGAACTTTCTTTAGTTTTTTCACATTGATGCTGAGAGTACCTCAAATTTAGTAATTCAATGTTTGATTGCTGCTAAGTCTTTAGAAATTTTTTTCACAAGCCCGAGAAAGCCCGAAAAAAACCGAATTTATTACCCGAGCCTGAACCGGGACCAAAACCGTTTGAGCTTGCCATTTTTGGGACCGGGACTGGGACCGAACCGAAGATGTTTGGTCCGGTCTTGGTCCTTCAAAAACCCGGGACCGAAACCCGTTTGCACAGCCCTAGTCCAGACAGGCAAACACCAAGGAGGAAGCAAGAAATTTATGTAGGACCTAGCTAAATCTAGAGATGAGAGTGTGGGGGTTGGAAGGGGCCGGAGCCACATGCTCGAGGGTTTAGTAAATTATTCGGAATAGAAATTTTGACTTCATATACAAAACGCAAATTAAATAAACATAACTACTGTTAGAAAGTAAGTTCTAATATCAACTATAAGATAATCTAAAAAATTAATCAATCTCAACATTGATTGTAAACGAAATTCTAAATGAAATCAAAATCATCAAATTTCAATACCAAAAAGCAAGATTCTAATTCATGTTTTACCTTAAAAATTTATTAAATCAATCTAAAATTGATTCTCTTATTAAGAGGAGCCAAATCCTTGGGGAAGTCTATGACATAATAATATAAAAAACCTACTTCTTTTAAGTCTAAGCCGAGTTTTAACCGCTTAAATCTTTTAAACCTATGAAATCAAAGAAAGTGACGGCAAAGAGAGCGAACTTGGCGGAATCTAGATGCTGCGACTGATCTGGCTTCCATGAAGTCCGCCTCCCAGAAATAGTCACAATAACAAAGAAAAATCATATTGAATGAATTGGAAATTAGAGATTTAAATTTTAAAGTTCATTGGTCTCAATCAATTCCAATTCTCAATTGTGAAATTTTTTTTAATTATATAATTGAAATCATTTTACAATAAGAGAGAAGAAAATTGATTGACAAAAACAACCTACCTAAAAAAAAAATTAAAAAAAAAAAAAAACACAAAAGAAAAAAAATATAGAGTTGGGCTTGGGCTGGACCAAGCCTCTCTTTGTCTATGGCAAACACAGTTTTTGACAGTGGAAATCCACAATGAGAGAGAATATGGGAAGTTGAACAAAGGTAACATGATAACCAGTTGAAACCCAAATAATTGGAAAAGTACTTACATCATCTGATTCCTCTTTCTCTTCCACCTTTTCCTCTTTCTTGGCCTCAGCTGCAGCTGGAGCAGCTGCACCCCCAGCAGCACCGGCATTAGAAGCAGCCACTGCAACGGCACCACCTCCAGAAGGCACAGATGCCAACTTCTCTCTTCCAGCTGCAATGAGCTCTGTGATATCTTTGCCGCTAACTTGCGTCAAAAGAAGACCAATCTGATCATCATCAGCTTCAGCTCCAACTGCATATAAGCATGAAAAGAATTTAAAATACTAATTATCAGAAAAGGGAAAAAAAACAATTTAAAATGTCATGTGAAGCATAAGTTTCTGTAGCAGAAATACCTTTCTAAGTAAAAAGATACTTCTATCCATGTTGTACTTCAAGCAAATTCAACAAATTCAACCAAATGTTTTATTCCACCGTCAAAAAGTGAAGAATAATCGGTGTGTGCAAGTAAATTATGGGAACTAGAACAGAGCCCGCAACATGCTTAGCAAGAAATTTAGTCACGATTCAATTGATCACTAAGTATTTAAGCTAGATCTGAGCATAGAAAACTTGAAAATACAATTACATACACCTCCAAACAATCAAACAATAATATTAGGCTCATATCAAAAGCATCCTTGAAACATTACAAGCATATGATTTTATGTTACAAGTATATAATATTTGTTACAACCTCTGTTACATAAAAATGCCTCAAATTTATATTCAGCAACAACTTATCATTTAGATATCAGCGCAACATAAAATTTCGCAACAATAACGCTCACGTTAATGACTTGAATAAAAACACCAGAAGCAACTTAATGCTATACTTTTGGACTCCGTGATACGCTTGTAACCGGTTACCCAATCAAATCTAAAAGGCTGAGACTTGGATCAACAAAAATCCCAAGGCAACCGTTACCAGTTACATCAATCAGTGCTTTAACATATGAAAAAGGCATAATTTGTCAGTATAGATACATATACACCTGCAGATAGTATGATTCCAATTGCGTGTATATATATTCATAAATGAAGAAAAGTGAGAAACCACCACAAGTACCAGTACTGAGGATGCCCTTCAAATCATCGGGTGACGGGCAGGCATTGCCTCCCAAAACGGCCAGCAAGTAGGCTGCTACAACCTTCATTTCTGCTTACACAAACATACAAACCCACAACAAATGAATACATGAACATGGTACCGGCCAAGAAAATTGCAATTATTAGTACTAATTGGACAATGTGATTACAGTTAAAGAGAAACGACAAACTTTTTGTGAGAGGGATGTGATTGCCGGCGCGAAGTCGGAGAAGACGACGGTGCCTCTGTGTATAGTTGTGCGTATGTGCAGAGACGTGTATATATTGCTAGGGTTTGGGTTTGCTCGCCCTGGTCTGGTTTTCTTCAATTTTCGGGTGGTTTACCAGATCCGGGTTGTAATTTAAAGGCCGAAGGATCCCCGTTTGTCTAAAGATTGGGCTTCTTGTGTTTTGGTGTTTTCATGCTATTTTCCTTCAAATAATAGAGGTTTTACCCTCTTATTTTATTTTTTTACCCTCTTATTTTGAGTGCTCTATTTAATTTTACACTATTGATCAAAATAATTGGTAACTAGTATCATACTCGTACATTGTACGAGAACACAAATTCCAAAATAAGTGTATCTGAATTCTAAATAGGGTACCCATGACAATTGCATTTAAACAAAATTTATACTCATGATGTATATTCTGCGAATCGAGATATCAAAGTCATAGTATGTATACTATATCATAAAATTTGAATAGAAGTCTATCTATAATATCCTAAATAGAGGAATTTTCATCTTCTAAAATCAGTAATGCGAAAAATGAATGAATAATTTGAAACTTGAGTGAAACTTTAGCAGTATGCCCTCACATAAATATCCTTTGAATAACGTATAATTAAAGTGTATCTCGCTTATTTTTCCAAATATTGATTTTATGTCCAGTAATTTGAGAATCAATACCTTCTACAATGGTAAATAAATTAGTTTTATTGAGTGAATGTGTTTTTCCCCCTCCGACAATAAAATAGGAAAAATGGAAAGCTAAAAGAATTTCAATTTTGACTACTGCGTTTGAGAATATAGGCGATGAATGTCAATCGGAGAATTCAAATTGTTATTTTTTTATTCAAAAAATTTAAACAAAACTATTAACTCAAAATTATTGTTGATATTGTGGTTCGAATTGTACTCTAGTGGTTAAGATGCGTTTACATTCTGAGCCAGAGGTCTTGGTTCAAATCACACATGCCCCTTCATGAATTTTCCTCCCCTTCCCTACATACCCCCTGTGGATCCACCAAAAAAATGTTGAAATTCATTCGAAAAAATTATTGTTGAAATTATCTAAAAATAGTCAAACAAAATCGGCAATGCATATCACCACAAATCAAACACAATATCCCTTCAAAAAAAAAAGAAAAAGAAATTAAACACAAAATGAATATGGACTAGATTTCAGGATCATACCAAGCCTCCCAAAATAGAAGATTATGATGGAAAAGATACTTACCAAAATCAAGGCCAAAGATCATAATGAGTTAGCGATTCTCTAATTTGGATAGATGAAGCAGAGAAGTGAGATCTTCGGAAATATATGAGTAAAAGTTCAATTCAAGCCAAAAAAAATAGAAAGAAAAAAAAAAGGAAAAATGATATCACCAGTTCTTTTATGGTGCCCACTTTAGTCGGGAAAAAATACAAAAGACTTAAGTTGTAATACCTTGCAAAATTTTAACAATGAATTAAACAAAATGATAATATTTAGATAATGGGAAACTACTTGAATTTCAAGGATTTCAAGATTATGACTCAATTAAACACTAAAAAATAGAATGTGACAGTATAATCATATTAAATTGAAAAGTTGTAAATTTGTCACTCAATTAAATAACGAAAATTGAAATATGACAATGTGATTATATTTGAATTGTTACAAGATTATTACTCAAATGAATGTCGAGAATTAGAATATGATCATTGGTAATATGATCGATATTTGGGCAATGAATTGGAATTAGAAAGTAACTGTTGATATTGTATTGATAATGATTGACAATATATTGATAATGATGAATTAACCACGCTATTGACAATGTAATGGTTATATTGAATAACCACAAGGGTTTGCTATTGATAATGTAAATGTTATTTTGATAATGATCGAATAACCGTTTGAAATGTCATAAGAATTCAAAGAATTGTGACTCAACAGAGCCTAAAGGTAAAGAATATGGTTATTAGTTAGCATTTTGAAAGTTGCTAACCTAATTGTTAAACCCTATTAATTGAAAGGACTCAAGTAAACATTGATCAAAATATTATGACTTAATCATAAGATAATACAAAGTATAAGGACTGCTCAAGCAACTTGTCACCAAGTTTGCGGCCCCACAACACGCCACGTGTCCCATTCTGGTTGGCGGAACTCAAAAGTTTATTAAAAACAACTAAATCTGAATATTTTTAGCAACTTTAAATAGGGGGAGGGAGGTGAGGATTTCTCAAACCTCCCAACCAACCCTCTTTTCTTTCCTATTCCCTATCCACGTCCCTATCTCTATATGTATGTTAATTGTCCCATTTCTTGATAAATGTCAAACCCTTCAAACGTATAAAAAGGGGAAAATTCATCTAAAAATAATACGGGAAAAAGAACAACCCCTAAAACCTTCCAAACATTTAGTTTTGCATTTGGATAAGGCCCCTCTTCATATATATATATATATATATATGAGGAAACCAACTTGAAACACCACTTTAATCAAGGAAAATGAAAGTCTTGAGAGCATTTGTCAACAACTCAAAGAAACTTTGGAAAAATAAAAGAGGTGAGAAACTAATACTTTTATTCCCTTTTTGCATTTATGATGTTTTGATACGATAAGCATGGTTTTAATTAAATTATTCCATGATACAAACATAGATTTGATGCATTGAAAAGAAAAATTATTTATTACATGTGAATCACTAGTTGCTCTACTCGTTTTGTATTGAATTACTTCGAATTGTTTTTCATACTATGACCTATTCAATGATCTCAGGATAGGGAAGATTAGTATGGTATTTGCTTTGAATTAGAACTTCGATAAGGGTCAACCAGAGTTAATTATGGATCCACTTAATTATACATGGCCATAATTGAATTGATATGAATCTTGCGCGCACCACGGGTAATAGTTTAGCTAGTGATATGGCCCTTTTTTTATATTTAAAAGCTTTGTGCATGCAATGATTTGATTGATAAATTATTCTTTCAAATGAAAGGTGAATCAAAGGGTTTTGTTACTCACTAAATACTCTGTACTCACTCCCTTATTCTACAATTTGTGTAGATGATTAAAGATATGATATTTAAAAAACAAGGCAAGCCATGAGTTGGAACATGTTCGCGAACGGGAGTAGAACTTTGCATGTAGTGGAAACCCATCTTTGAAGCTACTATGAATTTAATGCCTTTTTAAGTATGCTTATCTTTCTATAAATGTATTTTTATCAATTGAAAACTTACCTTACAGTATGATAACTTTCTAATGATTTGTCTTAACTAGATTAATTTTGTTTGCTTCGGTAATCAAGGAAATATTTATATTAATACAACTTATTGTATTCTTTGCCTTTTACTGAAAAACCTAGTTTCAATGATTATTTAAACCTTAATAACTTGCTAATTTAAGAAATTAACTTTATAGAATGTTAAACTCGATAAGATAAAGAAAATATATTTGTTTTGCACTTTCCGTCCCTGTTATTTGTATTGAAACTTCCGCTATCATATTTGTAAATTAATATAAGATATCCGAAAACATTGTAAAATTAGCAGGGGCGTGAATAAGTCTCTTAATATTATATATATAGAAAGATTATGCTCTTACATATTGTAAGATATGCCCCCCTCTTTTTATTTACTTTTTTATAATAGTTAAATTATTATTTTATTATTGATTTAGATCCTGAATTGTGTGCGTATATTTTTACATCAAAGCCTAAGAACCAACCTCATATTCCTCACCACCATTTCATCCTTCCATCATCCGTTGTCACCGTCACCGCCATCGCCATAACCATAACCGCCACCAATTTGTCACCATCCCCGTTGGAATCAAAGGGGGTAGGCGCTTGACGAAATCAAAGGGGAAAGGCATTGCCATCTCCCCCAGGCTGTTGCTATAAACAGTAACAACAACTATTATTCGCTCACAACGGTCATTGCTGTAGCCTTTCACTCTAAAATAATTGAAACTTTTTAAAAAATTTCTTTTATACTTATGTAAAGATATATATATATATGTATACGAGTAATAAGCACGTGAGTTGCATGTAAAAGATAAATCACATATCATATATGCTAATAATTTAAAGCAATAATATATGTTTCAAAAATTGTCGTAAGTGATCTCTTATTATATAAAAAATTAAAGTTGGTATATAAAATATATGCAACCTCAATTACTAAAAAGGAGAATAGGGTATAGAGTTATAATGAATGCGTTTAAGAGGACAACATATTTGAGCTGTCAGTTAATTTTTCCTTTGCTTTTTCTAGTTTTTATTTTATTTTATTTGACTTTTAATATAACCAATGAAATCAAATATTATTTTAAAGAAATACATACACACACACACACTCTCTCTCTCTCTATGTGCGCATTTGCCTTTTTCTAGGTTGGCGTTTATGAGTACAAGTTGTGGATCGTAAGAGGTGAGATGGTTGTAATATCATGCACTTTGTTTGGTAATCATTTATAAAAATGTGGGTTAATAAATAGATTTAGAATTCAAATTTTATATAAATATCAATATTTAATTGTGTCATGTAGAGATAATGATTAAAATAATGTGAAAGTTCACATTACATCAAATATGTGATTAAATATTGTGTTGCTATGTGTCTAAAATTTAAAATTTAAATTGATTGATAAATGAAATGATGGTTATTTGTACAAGTCATTTTGTTTGTAGCATTGTTTATTATTATTCTTCTGTTTTAGATTTATTATGATTATTTTTTATGCAATGTAGAGAAACTGAGGGTAGTTTATTGGATTTTCACATTTATAAGGGCAATTGGGAACAATTTTTCTAAAAACCGAAGTTGATTTTGTTAGTGTGCCCTCGTGCAGAGTTGACATTATCTTATTCATTCATTAAATTCAAAGTACAATAGTTGGGTCTATTATGTCTATACATGTCAGATGTTAACTCTACACGTGGGTACATTAACAGAACTAACTTTGATTTTGTAGAAAAATTGCAATTGGGAGTGGAAGTATACCAAAGCCTACTAAGCCCTTTGTAGCTGAGAAGCCTGCCACCATTCCTCAACCTAAAAAGTCAGTTTGTATATTTTGAATGTTATTTTGTTAGTCGTAGAAGCATACAATTACGAATAGAAATTCCTTTTATTGACGAATAATAAGATAGCAATTTGTCTTATCTACAACGCTTCTTGATTTCATATTATTATGTTATGGATAGATCTATGTTATACGTTGGTAAGCACGTGCCTACTTGCAATTGCTATGAATAATTGTATTTTGGTTATCCTTTTTGATGTCAAGAGAAGTATTGAGGCTTGAGAATGTTGGCTTGAAAAAGCAAAATGGAAGACTTCAAAAAACAAAGGACTATAATATTCAATTTTTAAGATGTTAACATCCATCTCTCAACATTCAGAAATATGTTGGTACTTCTTACTATATTGTCTAGGACTAGTGGCAGAGCTAGAAGCTATTAGATGAGTGGGGTCAATCCGCCAATGGCTAGGACAATCAATAGATAAGCATACTCGAAAAGCTATTTGGATGCAAATTAGAGATAGTATTTCAGCCGTATATGTTACATATATCTTGAACTTTTTTAGGCTTGAAATATCATCTTTGCAATGCAGTAATCCAGGTCCGGTCTTGCTTTGAGGCCCAAGAGACAGATGCTTCAGGCCCAGGAATCAGAGGGGCCCAACTAATTGAGTTATGCTTAACCCAAAATATTATGAGCCTTTTTTTCTTTTATGTGTTCAGGGCTTGAAATTTGACACTAAGGGCCCAATCTTTAAAAATTTAAGGGCCCATTTTGGGCCCAAATTTTTTTTTTCTTTTTAAATTCTGATTTAAAATTTTATGAATTAAACAAAACAAAGCGTGTTCTTAGTTCCAATTACCCAAAACCTTAAATTTCAAAATATCCCCAATTTGGGAAGAGCTGTTAAAGGTCACGATAAAAAAATTAAGGAATATAGTACCAAAAAAAAAAATTCGGGGGCACTGCCCCTAAACAATACTCGCTATAGGGGTCTATTTTTTAGGGTTCATCTAGGGCCCCAGTAAAAACATGACCAGCACTGCAGTAATCATTCAACATATAAGACCCCTTATATAACTCTTTCTATCTAAGAACATCTCTAATGGGAGAGTCTTCCCCAAAAGGTCATATACACAAAAAAATAATAATAATAATAAAATAGACCCTATATGTTTTCTATTTTCTTTTAATTTTTTTTTAATTACTTTTCTCTTATTTATACTACTTTACCCTCATTTTTCTTTCCCAATGTCAACCTCAAGGTCCAGAACCACACATTCAGCTCCACTATTATTTTATCATTATTTTTGAATTTCTATCTATCTTTCTCACCTTTTTCACTTTTCCCGCTTTTTTTCTATACACCCCCCATTTCATCCACCTTCAATTAAAATAATTATATTCTCTCTATCTCTCTCCTCAAAACACCCTCATAGCCATGACCCTTCATTAGAGATGCTCTAAGAATCATAATTTTTTATATTGAAGCTTTTTGAACTTTCATTGTTAGATCATATATTCAGTTTCAATAACAAACAATAGTAAAGATATTTCTCTACTAAGAGAAAGTGATGACTTCGTGTGCTCGAAAGTCCCTCAACGTATTGCCCCTGCCGATTATCCTAGCTATTTGGAGTGCACCTAATCACAAATATTCTATAGAGTTCATTGGACGTCATGTATAGTATCAAATGGATTATGTGACAGACTTTTATTGTATACCTTGAGGGATGGGTCTCTCAATGTATCCAATGAGAACCTACCACATAATCTATTAGACACTATAAGACGATGTCCAGTGAACTCTATAGAAGAACTAAACCTAATAATGGACACTTTAATATATTTAGAAAGACATGTCATTGAATCCCATATTCTATTGGGGGAAAAATCAGTTGTACGCAATTAAATATGACAAGAACAATTAGTTAGTTATTTGGTTGATACCTGAAATGTTACTTAAATTAGATGAATTTTTATAATATTTTTTTTCTATGAGCAATTCTAGAGAAACATGTAGAAGTGACATTAATAGGTGACATTCTTATGTGGCATACATTCATTAAGTGATGATTACATGACTACTTTTTCATGACAATCACATGGGTCACATGTCTATTCTGTCTAACTTTTTGTCCCATATTTTGTTTAAATAGAATTATTCAATTTTTCCCTCCATTTTTTGGTTAGTCAATAGTTTGATTCAAAATTTGTCATGTGGCTTTGTATTATATTGGTTCACTATTTTCTAAAAGATAAATTTTTAATTTTTCAAAAAAAGCAAACCAATAAAGTGATGTCATGTGGTAAAATTTAAAACTTAAATTGAATTTAAACAAACTAATTAAAACGCTCATGCGTTGCACATGTAGAAAAAATTATTAAAATATATTATTAAATAGTTAAATATAAATATGTAATATTTACACCCCTGCAGAGAATATAAAAACACAAGTATACACTAATTAAATCAATAAGATCAATGGATATAGCAGTCGTAAAGTTTAAGATCGTTTAAAAGATAACATACATTCTTACATATAATCATTTGTACATATATACAATAATAGAGAAAATAGCTGTTACTGGCTTCATTTTAAAAAATCCTAATAAAACTAACAAATTCAAAAAAAATGTAAAATGCATTTAAAAAATTTAAATAACATTAAACTCATCAATACACCAGGTAAAGATGATGAATTAACGAATTATAATGGATTATAGTTTGTTTTAAAATTGATATTTCAGATTTGGTATGTTAATTTGTTAGTGAAAAAGATTAACAAACAAAACAAAACAAATAGGCAAAATAGTTAAAGTTTAGTTGTTAAACTCAATGGTCACATGTTTAAATCTTCTCTGAGTTCTTTCACAAAATTTTTTGTTGAAAAGAAAAGGAGCAATTACTGTAAAATTTAACAAATAAAAAAGACGGGAAAATCATGGTAGGTACCGAGACTTAAGTGAATTAATTAATATATATATATTAAAAATTTTGCCAAACATATTGAGTATTTATTCTTTTTCAACTAACTAGCGTTATTAACATTATCTCCAACCTTACACAATTACCGTGCCTAGACAAGTCTAGGGTTTTCCTTCCTATCTTGTTCATGCAAAAAAGAGGTGAATCCATGCTTCTGAGCCTAGATATGACAATTCATATCTCTTTTTTTTTTGGCAAATTCAAAGAATTTTTTGGCGATGCAGATATGAAGATGTTTAACGAAATAATGGAGGTGTGGTGATGTGAATTGTGAGAGGCAGTCAACAGTGGTAAGAGCAGGGCAAAAGAAACAATTCATATGAGACTTTAGAAGATGTATTCAATTTGTTATTGTGAGAATATATTCACACTACACTTTTTTTATAGTTAAGGTTAATTTCACAAATCATCCCTAACCTTCAGATTAAGAATTTGTTTCGTCCCCGACCTTTTTTTCACACTCCACATCCCCACCATGGATAAATACACACAAATCGTCATTTTTCCACTATTCCATAATTTTTTCAACAAAATGACAATTATATGCTTTAAACTTTTTAAATTTTTTTAAAAAAAGTTTCAAAAATAATAAAAAAAAGAAAACACCCAACCAACCCCTCTCCGAGATTGGCTGCTGGAAATGCTACCATTCTGCCACTAGAATGGCAGCATTTCGACGGCAAAATGGGGGGTGAATCGCCCCAACTTGCTGCCATTTCCGGTAACAAGGGGAGAGTCCCCCCTCCATTTTGTGTTCAAGAGACTGAACACAAATTTTGGAGGGGGGACTCTCCGCATTTGTACTGCCAGAAATAGCAGCATTGGCTGCCGTTTCTGGCGGCCAAATGGGGAGGTGAATCCCTCCCCCCCTATTTGTTGCCAGAAATTTGATGCCATTTGTGGCAGCTAGTTGGGGGGGATTCACCCCCATTTTGCTGGCCAGCTGTCCGAATGATAGCATTTCCGGCAGCTAATCTTGGGGAGGCTAGAGTTGGGGTGGGTTGGGTGTTTTCCTTTTTTTTTTATTATTTTTAAAACTTTTAAAAAAAATTTAAACAGTTTAAATGATATAATCGTCATTTTGTTAAAAAATTTATGGAATAGTGAAAAATGAAGATTTGTGTGTATTTATCAAAAGTTGGGCGCCGTGGGGTGTGAGAAAAGGTTGGGGACGAAACCGATTCTTAACGCAAAGGTTGAGGACGATTTGTGAAAGTAACCCTTATAGTTATGCCACATTTTTATTAAGTTGAATATCCTTAATCTTTATAACTTGTGAAACTTATGTCCCAACAAATCTTATTGCACTTTTTTTTCTAAACCATTTTATTAATTTTTATATCTTGTTTCTTAGCCATGGTTATTATTCAAAAAAAATTCATCTGTATGTCTAAAAAATCATAAGAAAATATATATTTTTACTTTTACTTATTTTTCTTTTTTTGACTTGTTTAAAAGATTAAAGTGGTTCTCATACCAAAATTTTTAGAAGGAATAATTGTTAAATACAAGATGAAATAATGGATTGAAGATCAATGATAAAAATATGACCAAAAGAGTGCTAAAGCATTAATTTAAAACCATAAAAAGATAAAAGTATATTGAATGCAATTAGAATGTAGTGTCGATATAATTACTTTTTTTTTTTATTTTGTAGTTCTTTTTCCCCCATTTTTTAATTTCTTTTTTTTTTTTATATGATACAATGGGAGATTGGGGAGGGGAGGGATAATAAGAGAGGGGAGGGTGTGATTTGAACCCGGGACCTCCCGTCCGGAACGTTAATATCTAACTATTGCAGCACTTATTCGAATCACCTTTTTAATTTCTATTTTATTTCATTTTATTATTATTTTTTGAAAAGTACTTATTTTTTAGGGGTAGTTATATTCACACTATATTTTTTACTAAACCCAACATATACTAATTATATTCAGTATCCTTCATATTTTAGAGTTTTTAGATTAAGTCATTAACTTTTTTTTTGTCGTATTTTTTTCTTAATCTTTTATCGATTATCATATATTGTATCTAATAATGATTTTCATCTAAAAATTTCAGTGTGAAAACTATCTAAATCTTTTGAATAAGAAAAAAAAAACAAAATCTATAAAAATAAAATTACATATTTTTTATGACTTTGAGATATACAACTGAAAATTTTTGTATAGTTATAACTATCATTATGAAATAAGATACAAATTAAAAAATGTTTAGAAAAAATTCAATAATATTTCTTTGGACTCTAATTTTATAAGTTTTAAAGATTGAGGACCTTCAAAGGAATAAAAATGTAGTGCAACTATAAAAAAATATAGTATAAATGTATTTCCCCTATTTTTTATTGTATTTGAATTTAATATGACAAATTACCCTTTTGCCGTTCATTTAAAAATTATAATTGTGGGAGTCAATGGCATAGCTAAAGGGGTCATGGTGGGCCTGGTCCCCCCTAAACTGGGAATTTTTTTATTGTTTTTAAAAAAATTATATATAAATGGTAATTTAGTCATATGTAATATACGACTTACCCTTCCAGTCCAGTCCTCCAATAGCTCATGACTCCGTCACTGGTGGAAGTGAGTGAAAAATGGACAGAAACCATCGAATGTCTTGAACTTTCGAATTATCCTAAGATCGATGATTGCGATAGCTTAAATGAGGAAATGAGGGTATGGCGACAATGGGATGGAAGTGTAAGAAGATCCAAACTTTGAGCACCTTTTCTATAATTTATCTCATTTTAACACACACACATATATAACAGCAAGAGAATCGATCAAATGTTCATAGAAGAAAAAGTAAATATTTTGGAAGACGTTCGTTCTCAAATTTTTATTGCCATTTGCCAACTGTTTTACTGTGAAAAAAACTATTCAAAAATTAAAATTAAAACTTTTGGCAGTGTACCATATAAAGTGAGCATGTCATCTCTCATAAGAAGTAGAGTATCTAAATTCGAGACTTGGCCTTTAATTTAGTTGATAGCACTACATTAGATGATAGTAGAGATGTGTAAATAAATGTGAGCATTTATTTATTCAATTGCTAATAAGAAAATGATCTCTGGTTTGCAAAAAAAAAAAAGAAAATGATTTTCAGTCTAGATAAATAGCATTAATTTTCTCTAAATTAAGATAAATTACACATATGATCACAACCTTTATACTTTGTAGAAAATAGGCCCCAGTTATTTTTTTTCCCCAGAAGTCCTGGATCTCTAATCGTTTATAAATTGGCAGACAAGGTCTTTGTTCTTTTCCTTTTTTCAACACCACCACTTTGATAAATTTATACATAAGGCTCCTATGGACGGTTTCCATCTAATAACGTTGTCAAAACCTATAAAAATAACTTTTATACCCTTACTATTTATTTAAATAAAAATAAAAAAGAATTAAAAAGTAAAACACGCAACAAAATGGTGGGGAGAGAAATCCCCATTTTGTTTGCCGGAGTTTGCCCTTTTTGATAGGTGAGAGTGCATAGGTGGGGTTTGGATCAAGAAGAAATTATTTCTCTTTTTAATTTTAATTATTATTATTTTTTGACCTTTTTAATTCTTTTTGTTTTTATTTAAATAAATGAAAATCATTTTTATTGTATAAAACAATTCATTTTTATAGTATAAAAAATTTCATTTTTATAGGATTTAACGAGCTTATTGGACGGAAATCATTTATAGGGATTTTATCTGCGAATATTTAAAGGTTGAGGTATGATGTTGAAAAACAAAAAGAAAGAGGACCTTATGTACAAAGTAATGAAATATTGGGAATCAATACCATTGACAAAAACAAAAATAATAAGAATGAAGACCTATTTGCTACAAATTACAAATATTAGGGACCAGGTGTGAAATTTACCCTTTAAATAAAGTAAATTTATTATATATCTTATTATTTCGGTTAATAATTTAAAAAATGGCCAGTAGAGATGGGATAACGAACTTTCTTTCTTTTGACTTTTGGGCGGAGTCTTTGGCACATCTCGATTTATGTCTGAAAGATTGGCGGGTTTTAGCGTGAAATGTGAAATATTGGGGTGTACTATAAATATATTCCCTCCGTCCTATAAAGATATTCTTTTTTGATTTTTCAGGCAGATTAAAAAAATTTAAAGGAAAATATATCCACACTACACTTTTTTATAGTTACACTACATTTTTATTACATTGAAGGTCCTTAATCTTTATAACTTGTGAAGTTTGTGTCTCAACAAATCTTATTGTATTTTTTCTGAACCGTTTAATTAATTTTTATATCTTGTTTCTTAATAATGATTATTACTCAAAAAATTTCATTCATATGTCTTAGAATCATAAGCAAATATAAACTTTACTTTTACATATTTTTCTTTTTTGACTTATTTAAAAGATTTAAGTGATTCTTACAGTAAAATTTTAGAAGAAAATCATTCTTAGATATAAGACGTGATGGTCGATTAAAGATTTAGAATAAAAATATGACAAAGAAAAAGTTAATGCTTTAATTTAAAAATATGAAAAAATGAAGGATATTAAATACAATTAGAGTGTGGTGTGTTTAGTAAAACAGATAGTGTCAATATAACCACCCAAAATTTAATTAATGGTATTGGAAATATACAATTTAAGAATATATTTCCCAAAATAACCTTTAGTTTATTTAACATTTCACTTTATTTCTTCTTTATTGCTGATTTTCATGCACCATAAATAAGCGTATATTAGAAAACTAAAAATTTAATTAAGGAAAGAGGAATATAATTTGGGATGGATATAAAAGGAAACATAGAATATCTTCCTGGGACGAGGGAGTAATAAATATACGAATGTTAACAAACATAAGAACTTGGGCCATTGCGCTGATAAGATTGACATTTTAAAATGAAAGTTAGAGTCTTAATATGCAACACGTGTATATGTAGCACTTGGAGGAGCGGCAATAGCATTGTAACAGAATAATAGAAGGCACTCTGATGGAGTTGATTCCTAATGACTCAGACTGCCAATAAAAATCAGTCAAGTCACATGTGTGATCCTTTACTTTAATCAACAAGGCTGCTTTCCTTGCTAACCCTTTTTGGAGATTATATTGCCAGGTGTGATACGATCCCTTCTCGCCAAGGAAAGAAGTCCAATAGCAGGTGATCTTAGTTTTGAGTGCTTATTCCTTTTGTTCCCAGCTACATCTGAGAGTGGTCAAGAGCTTATTGGAATCAGAGCTTTTTCAAGCATTCTCATAGTAAGAAGGTCAACCGAAGCCAATGCATTTCTGTTAACGAATGCTCCTACTCCTATTGGTTCTATATCTAATTACTAGTGCTTAAGATAAGTAAGTAGGCAAGGGGAGAAATTCTTCTCATTATTCCATTCCCTTGGGAAGTCAGAGCAATTGCTTGGCTAGCTTGCTTCGAAGTGTAGATGTGACTTGACTGGTTTTTATTGACAGTTTAGCTCCTCGTAAATAGCTTGATCTGACTAATTAAAAAAACTCATTTGGTGGAATCTCCACAATAAGAAAAAAGTTGCTGTGAATAAGACAATGAAACGACAAAACAAAATAAAAAATTTATACTAATCTCTTTATATTCGTTTTTTAGTTAAAAAATTTGAAAGAGAAGAATTGTGAGAGAAAATTTTCTATCGGAAGAGCACGCTATGAAGACCGTAGTTGTAAAAAGATAATTTTTCATAATTAGATGGTCTCCCTCATAGAGATCGCGTAGTTTCCATAGAAAAAGTAATTGTATAAGTTGAAATATGTTCTAATTAACATTTGAATAATTAGTATTTTATATTATATCGTTAACCAGAGTACTTTACTTATGTTTGTGTATTTTAAATAAGCATCATTGCTTTATTTTGAGGGTAAAGTAAACAATCCATACGTTTATTTATGTACGAAATGATTAAAGTTGAGTTTTGCATGCATAAATAGTCCTAAAGCAAGATCAGTCTTGTGATTTAAGATTTATTAAACCAATAAAGCATGATTTGGTGACACTATTATTCATCGATATATATTTGCTACTTTTCTTCTCCTTTTTGCTTGACGTGGGTTCAATTTCTCTTACGCCCATTATTAATTTCACTAATTTTGGTCCCCCTTTGCCCAGGAAGTATAATGAATAAAATCATTTCTCTCATGCAAAATGAGGTGGGACGACTCGTTTCTGTAAATTAATTGATTTAATATATGACTTGATACATGTTTACGTCTCAGTACAAAAGAATTTTTAAGTTTTATCCAACAAATTAACAACCAACACGCATATGGTGCTCTTCCGTCGCAATTTTTATAGTATGTATATTTTTTGCTTTGGAAGAAAATCAAATCAACAATTGACGTCCACACAAAGGGGAAAATCAAACAATTATACTCATACATTATGTGTTCATTACTGATTTTTTGTTTGCCGACAGTTCAATTCTTGTCCGGAATGTCAAATCTATAATTTGATGGGTATTTGGGTTTCTCATTCATCCATTATTTTTTTTATTTTTTTATTTTTCCTTTCACTTGAGGGGAGAGGGAGTTTTGACAACATATACGCTTGAGTGGGGTTTGATTTAGTCGTGATTTTAAGAAAATCAAATCAAACTAAAAACTGATAGTTTTTTGAAATAACAACCATTTGGCTATTTTATAATATTAAAACCAAATCATCCGGCTTTGATTTGGTTATGGTTACATAAAAAATAATAAAATATAATTCAATTAGGTTATCAATTGAGGTAAAAAAAGAAAAATATGTATTTTGTAGGGCAATAACTGTACTCTATGAAGCCATGATTTTGTGGTATGGTGTGTTGGTTGCGGTTGGAATGTGTGTGTTGAGTTGTCAAAAAAAAAAAAAAACTATAATCTGGGATTTGAATTACGTGGTTTTAATAGAAAATATAGATTTTTTATAACATTATTCTTTTGACTTTGGGAGTTCCAATTGAGAATTAAGTTTAAAATTCGAACTCAAATCCTTCAACTTGGTTATGGTTTGGTTTTTAGTTCTGGAACGAAAACTATAATAACCAAACAATAATCAAATGGTTATTGTTTTTAATAATCATAACCGTTTGAAAATTTAGAAGAAACAAACTAAACTAGACCAAACTGCTCGGTTTTGATTTGGTTTCGTTGGTTATTGTTATTCTGCTCAGCCCTAGCAACATACCTGAGATTAAGGGATTGGCCTAATCAACATACCTGAGATTAAGGGATTGGCCTAATGATTAAAGTTTCAACGTCTTATCAGGAATTCTCATGTTTGAATCTTATTTGCCCCTTCCCTCCACTCCATTTGTATTTCAAAAAAAAAAAAAAAATGATTGAAAACATACCATGATTAAAAGAAATACCAAATATAGTAGAATCAAATCTCGATAAGTAATGCTTGGACCAATGAAAATTATTATTTGGAGGAATTGTTAATTTATCTAAAAATGAATAAGTTGTTAATTAATTATCGTTAAATGAATAATTGTTAATTTATAAAGTATTTTATGTTTTCATAACTTGTATATAAGTATCACAATACCTGAACCCAAAAAAAAAAAAAAAAAGAAAGGAAAGAGAGAGTGTGTGTGAAAACAAAAGTTAATTAACAATAATTATAAGGAGAGTCCGCTATTTGTGGGTAATTATTCAGACATTTTTTTACAAAAATATGGTAAATTAACTCTATGAACAACTGACATGTTTAGTTGACAATCCTGTATTAGTTATTTGTGGGCCTTTAAACTGACCACTTGTATATGAACAATCAATCTATGATTGTTAATTAAGACATGTCACTTATTTATGTCAAATAGACATACAAGTCTTTGTAGAAATACTCCGAGGAGTTAATAGTAAATATACATAAAAGTTAGATGAGGACGAAGGAATTAATATGAACCGCAATAAGTCATTTTTGGTCTACGCTCTATCAATTTTTCTATGGAGTCAGTGTCACAGTGAGTTACCAGGAGCAAAAAAGGGGCAAAAGGTGCCAGAGAAATGGGGAAGTAAAGCTAAGACGGGAAGCAAGAAACCAAATAACAGACTTAACAGCAACTCGAGTTGAGGGACAGAGTGAGAGCAAAATGGCACCGTCCAGGGAAGAGTTGCAATTTATCAGTATACGCTTTTATAAATATAGCGTTTTTAATGTTTCATATTGTAATTGCAACTTATTAGATGCCACACACGCCTTCACACACAACCTATACATATAGACTTGCACGCAGAGGAGCAGCATGTTTTGGAACTTTATTCAGTTTTCTCTACCTGTAATTTTCTAAATTCTCTTCTCCCTTCTTCTGTTCTCATTCATTTCTCTCTTATTCTGTAATTCAAGCTTATATTAATAAAATCACAGCTGGGTATTATCACACCGAACTGATTTTGTGTGGTGTTGCTGCGTAAGTTGAGTTCGATTCCAGTAGTGTCCTTGACATTGGTATCAGAACGGCGATTGCTGGGTGATGGCCCACGAGACCAGATATAAAACCTTGGATGAGACTGTCAAGAAGCTCGACGAGAAGAATGGAATGTTGGAGAAAATTATCTATGGGCAGAAAGAATATGTAAAAGGGTTGAAGGACAGATCCGAGGAAGTGATGGGTGCGTTGTTTAACAAATATTCTGCGTTATTGGAGGCAAAACTGAAGCAATCTGATGAGAAGATGAATGCTATGATGACCGAGTTTAGGCAGCAAATGGATAAAATCGGCAATAAGGTGGATCTGTTTTCAACAACTAAGCTGCATGACTCTGGTTCCAATACCCATGGCAAGGAAAAAGTGGTGGAGCATAATCAGCCCAGCTACTTAGGTAATGGATTACTCCCTCTCCCTGCGGGTAATTCTTATTTTGCTGCTGGAAGATATGAAGATAGAGGACATAATCCTACCCCAAAAATCGATTTCCCTTATTTCAATGGTGAGGGGGAGGGTGTGGAGTGGATTAGGAAGGCCCAGAAATATTTCCAGATTTACAAAACACCTGAGGCATCCAAGATGGAAATGGCTGAGATGTATATTCAGGGAAAAGCTGATGTATGGTTGCAGGGGTTCCAAGCCGAACATCCTAATGCTACATGGACTGAATTTATTACTAAACTTCGTAAATGATTTGATGTAAAGGTGGGAGAAGGCGCAGTGGAGTCATTTTGTAAACTGAAGTAAAAGAGAGAAGTCATTGAATATTTGGAGCAGTTTGAGGACTTGAAAGCCTATATCATGAAAATTCTCCCTAATGCTCCAGAGAGCTATTACATATCATGTTTTATGAGTGGCTTGAAGGATGAGGTTAGGTCAGCAGTAAGAATGATGAGATCTACGTCCCTATCCCATGCATTTGAAATGGCTTTGCTATAGGAATCTACTGTACAGGCCATCAACAAACAGCCAAAATCAATTAAGCCTCTAAATATTACCAGAAGCTTCTTCCCAAATCAAAAACTCACTTATCCCAGCTATACCAACCAACCTTCTCCCTTGAAATTCCCAAATAACCCTCCAAATAACCAATTCATCAGATACAAACCCATTTCAGCCACTAATATCAAGACCAAAAAGAACTTGGGGTTGTGCTTTAAGTGTGATGAGAAATATGATAGGCGAAATCACAAGTGCACGATACCGTTCAAGTAGTATAGGACTAGACGAGTCTCGAATGTCGATATCACAGGGAAAGTTGTCACCTATTTCACTTAAGTCAATTTCACACTAGTTGAATAAAGAAATTAAAAGTTTGTAAAAGAATAATGGGGTTGTTTAAACTATCAATTAAATGCTCTATCTATTTTAATCTAATAAGCAACTCAAATTAATGGACTAGAAAATATATGAATGAAAGCGTTGAGACCCACGAATCCACAATAAACAGGCATTCCAATTATGCAATCTCACTCATGACAATTCACCATCACGTGCTCACAACTAGTTTCACAAGTTTAATTGAAAACCTCTCTCGAGCAAATTCAAATCTACCCAACCAAGTAAACCCACTATATCTCTATATGAATTTCAACCTAGTTGAGTGCATTAATTAACAAGAAATTATTTTCGTGGTTACATAAATTATAAAAGTATATCTCTATCTTCTATGCAATTTATGTTTCCTATTGAAGTGTTAAATTGGTGACTTACTTCTCGATTTCCTCACAAATTCACTAACGCAATTACAAGTTGATCAGACTCATAAAAGGTAATTACATATCACAATAGAAAATAAACACGCAATAACAATTAGAGTCATGAATGAGATTAACACAATTAAAATATATCTATTGCTTCATCGATTGTCTCAACAAGGAAAATTAGTTACACACAATAAAAAAATTCAGAACATAAACATTCGTAGGGTTTAAATACATGACCAGATTCTAGCAAAGAAAAGACGAAGAATAACGAAGAAAACGTTTGCACCAAACGAAGAGCTACGTTTTTCAATCTTCACGCGAACCCCGACTTCAATCTCCAAGCTCTTACTCCAATCTCCTAGCCCTCAAGAATGAGTTTCAATGATGAATCCCCCATTTTACCGAAGGTTTTTCGTTATTTTATAGTTGGGGAGGCCTTAGAACCCTAGAATGTGTCAAAAAGGGCCTAAAAACTCGTAAACGGCGTTTGGCGATACTGGCCGCGGGTGGCCGCGGGTATGCTTGCCGCGGCCTACTTCCATGGCGTGTAATTTAGTCCTTATTTTGAGTTTTTCTTGCGGAAACGGTCCTTTTCGGTTTTTCCCTTCTTTTAAACACGTCCCTAAACTTCTTGTACTCTGCATAAAGGTCCCCACTCTCTTTAAACACATCACAGATGATCTTCTCACCCCGAACTCTCGAACAATCCCACCTCGATGCTATTTCTTGAATGTAAAGCCTCAATTTGATTCAAAAATCATTATTTTTCCTTGTATCACTCCAATTTGAGTTTTTCACTTGTATAAACCACATCCACACAAATTAGGTAGAAATATGTTCGGTTTCATGTAAAATTGTATAAGTTAAGAGAAGTATTTTTATATATAAAAGACACTTATCAAAATACACCACTGAACATGTGTGTAAAAATAGGATAATTAGTTATATAGTAGAGGAGACTGAGATGGGAGAACAAGAACCCATCAAGGAAGTTGAGAATGAAGAAGAAGCTAGAGGGAAAGAGACAGATGAGTGTATGCATATATCTGTGAATGCCTTGATGGGGAGTATTAAGCACAGAACTATCAGAATTCCCAGGAAAGTTAAAAGGAAAAAAAAGATCTCTATTCTCATTAATAGAGGATCAACTCATAGTTTCATTGATGAAGGATTGGCAGTGGCCTTGGGATTCTCATTCAGCAGTGAGAAAACAATGGTAGTCAGTGTAGCAAATGGAGAGAAAATAGAGAGTAAGGCCTTGTTGCAAGCTGTATGCTGGCAGATGCAAGGTTATGAGTTCCAATATAAGCTCACAACCTTAAAACTTGGGGGAAGTGACATGGTGTTGGGAACTAATTGGATGAGCCGGTTTGGGCCAATTACCACTGATTATGGAGAAGGGTACATGAGTTTTTACTGTACAGGGAAGACAATCACCTTCAAAAATGAGGATAATGACAGTCTGAATTTGATGATTGGGATGGAAGAAGAGAAATGGATAACTAATCAGGAATGTGGAGTGATAGCTTCGATCCATGCTATTACTGGGGAAAGGAGCTTAGAAGTCCCTGAAACAATTAAAGCAATTCTAATTGAGTTCACAGATGTATTTGAACTACAGTAGGGATTGCCACCAGAAAGAGAAAATGAGCATTCCATCAATCTTAAGGAGGGAGCCCAGCCTTTCAAACTCAGCCCTTATAGATGCCCTTTTGTTCAAAAGGCAGAATTAGAGAGGCTAGTCAAGGAGATGCTCGAAGCGGGCAAAATTAGGGCTAGCAATAGTTCATTTACTTCACCTGTACTACTAGTGAAAAAGAAGGATGAGAGTTGGAGGTTTTATGTAGAGTACAGGCAACTGAACCATATTACAATCAAGGATAGATTTCCTATTCCACGGATTGATGAACTACTAGATGAACTACATGGGGCACAATTTTTCTCCAAAATCGATTTAAGATCGGGATACCACTATATCATATTGAAGTCCACAGATATATACAAGACTGCATTTAAGACCCATCAAGGTCTATACGAGTTCCTAGTGATGCCTTTTGGCCTCACCAATGCACTGGCTACTTTCCAAAGCTTGATGAACAAAGTATTTGCTGATCATTTGAGGAAGTTTGTGCTTGTATTCTTTGATGACATACTCGTGTATAGTAAAAGTTTGAAGGAACATTGCCAACATCTCAGAATTGTGTTGGGAGAATTAAGGAAACATCAGTTGTTTGCCAAACTCACTAAGTGTGATTTTGGGCAGATTAGTGTTGAGTATCTAGGACATGTGATCAGTAAGGAAGGGGTATCAGCGGATCCAAAGAAAGTAGAAGCTGTGGCTAGCTGGCCTGTTCAAAGAACCTTAAGCAACTGAGCGGATTTTTGGGGGTAACTGGTTACTACAGGAGATTTGTTAAGGGTTATGGAAAAATAGCCAAGCTTTTGACTGCCTTGCTTAAGAAGGATGCCTTCTGCTGGAATGATGAAGCTGATGCAGCATTTAATCAATTAAAAATAGCCATGTCTACTACACCTATATTGGCAATGCCAAACTTTTCCCACCATTTGTCATTGAATCTGATGCTTCCTTTGGAGGGTTAGGAGCAGTCTTGATGCAAGGGAAACAGTCTATTGCGTTCTTGAGCAAGACCATAAGCAATGTGAAGTTAGGGTTGTCAATCTATGAAAATGAACTACTAGCTTTGGTCACTCTTGTGACCAAGTGGAGACACTATCTGGAAGGGCACCGCTTTGTGATTAGAACAGACCATCAGTCTTTGAAGTTCCTCTTAGAACAGAAAATTACAACTCCATTGCAACAGAATTGGTCGACGAAACTATGGGGGGTTAGACTGTGAGATTGAATACAAGAAATGAATTAACAATGTGTTGGCTGATACCTTATCAAGAAGGGAAGAAGGTGAAGGAAAATGTGCAGCCATCACTAGTGTTATACCCACCTGGGTACAAGAAGTCACAGAAAGTTATGAGGGGGATTCCTTTGCCAGCACAATAATACAGGCCCTACTATTCGATCCCAACTCAGAACCAGATTATAACTATCAGAATGGGCTGCTGAAGTACAGACATAAAATTTACATAGGGTCCGGATGTTCTATTAGGCAGAAACTAATATAAGCTATACATTGTTCTCAGTTGGGGGGGCACTCTGGGGTGCAAGCTAGTATCATAAGGGCAAAACAACAGTTTTTCTGGCCTGGGATGAGCAAAGATATCAAAGCAGAAGTTCTCCAATGTGAGGTCTGTCAGAGGTGCAAGAATGAAAATGTACCATATCCCGGTTTGCTAAAGCCCTTACTAGAACCAATTCAAGCTGAAGCCCTGTTTCCATGGACTTTATAGAAGGTTTGCCAAATTCTGAAGGGAAAAATGTGATTATGGTAGTGGTTGACAGATTTACCAAATATGCCCATTTTATAGCCATCAGTCATCCATATACTGCCAGCAAGATAGCAAAAATTTTCTTGGATAAGGTGGCAAAGTTGCATGGGTTACCCCAGAATATTGTAATTGATAGGGACAAGGTTTTCACAAGTTCCTTTTGGCAAGAGCTCTTTAACTTAATGGTAGTGGAATTGAGTATGAGTACAGCATACCACCCTCAAAGTGATGGCCAGACTGAAAGGGTAAATCAGTGCTTAGAGATGTATTTAAGGTATATGACTCACTCCAAACCTAAGGCCTGGAATCAGTGGCTACCTTTAGCAGATTGGTGGTACAGTACCACCCATTACACAGCCATTTGAAGAACTTCATTTGAGGCTTTATATGGCATCCCTCCCCCACAATTGGCTCTGAGGCCTTATCAACAGACTACTGTTGCTTCTGTGGATTAATTGCTTCTAGCGAGGTATGAGATGGACAGACAATTGAGGGACAGCTTGGCTCAAGCAAGAAATATGATGAAACAGTTTGTTGACAGAAAAAAGTGTCTAGTATTATGGGCCCTATGAAATTCTGGAAAGAGTGGGAACTGTGGCATATAGATTGGATATTCCAGAGGGAGCTAAGGTTCATCCGGTGTTTCATGTCTCTTTACTTAAGAAAAGAATAGGTGACAAAACCATGCCAGTGTCCTAGCTACCCACAGATATTCAAACTGAAAAGGGAAAGCCTCAAGAAGCCATTTTACAAATTAGAGAGGTACAAAAAGGGCGAAGGACAGAGGTTCAATGGTTAATCAAATGGCAGGGTCACTGCAAGGAGGAAGCTACTTGGGTACCTGCAGAAGTTAAACTACAAAATTTCCCAACCTTTGAGCCTTGGGGACAAGTCTCATCTGAGTTACCAGGAGTAGAAATGGGGCAGAAGGTGCCAGAGAAATGGGAAATAAAGCTAAGAGAGGAAGAAGTAAACTAAATGACAGACTTAACGGCCACTCGAGTTGAGGGAGAGAGTGAGAGCAAAACGGCACCGTCCATGGAAGAATTGCAATTTATCAGTATTACGTTTTTATAAATATAGAGTTTTTAATATTTCATATTGTAATTGCAACTTATTAGATGCCAGACACGCCTTCACACACAACATATATATATATATATATATAGAGAGAGAGAGAGAGAGAGAGAGAGAGAGAGAGAGATTTACACGCAGAGGAGCAGCATGTTTTGGATCTTTATTCAGTTTTCTCTACCTGTAATTCTCTGAATTCTCTTCTCCTTTCTTCTGTTCTCATTCCTTTCTCTCTTATTCTGTAATTCAAGCTTATATTAATAGAATTACAGCTGGGTATTATCACACCCAGCTGATTTTGCGTGGTGTTGCTGCGTGAGTTGAGTTCGATTTCCGGTAGTGTCCTTGACAGTCAGATCGTGTGACACGGTTGTTTGCTATCTGGTTCTCGAGCTCTATATAGGAGCCCAATCTGACTCAATAGAAATCAACTACGCTATATATTGTGATGAACGAGCATTTTTAAAATAATCTTTGAGTGAAAATGACACGCATGGATAGTCTCCTAATAATAATGAAGAAAATATCCAAGCACCTAATACACCAAGTAATGGTAATCACGGCGACGATGATAGTTATGCTTTAACAAGTTTTTTCAAAAGCATTATAAGCAAATGTAACAATAAAATTTACTTTTTAAAATAAAGAAAAATGCCACTTGTATATGTATATTGCAAAAAATTGGTGATGAAGTTGACTTTAGTATAGAAGCAAAGGAAAAAAAAAAGAAGTGAATTGGCAAAAATGAAAAACAAAAATGTTGTTTGTTAATTGTATTATTATTGTTAATTGTATTATTATTACAATTATTATAATAATTATTATTATTATATTAATTATGAATTTAAGCAATGATTGTTTTATACATTACAGGCCTTAAAGGATTTTCAAAAATATTATGATGTACTCAAGCATTTATCGAGATTATTAATTAATTTTATAAAATTGGCACAAATTAGGACCCAAAAGTTCTATTATTACTTTTTTTTTTGGATGAGAATTTTGTTATTTAATTGAGATTTCAAGGGAATAAGGTAATTTGAACTTTTTTTCATAACATTTGTTCGCTTGTTTGTTCAAATAGATTAATTCTTTCCTACAAATAGCATTTTCCTTTTGTTGATGTACATCATGTTCACGGCCTTCCACTAATAAGTAATTAGATGAGTCATTTTATTTTTTTAAATTTTTTTCCAAAATCATTTACAAAATTGGATAAATTCACAATCATACATCTAAATTATTTTTTCCTCAATTACACAATACACAAGTTAAAACACAAAATCACTTTATTTTAAAAAAGATTTTGTAAAAGTTTTCCAACAAATAGTGTTTTCCTAATATGATCTCTCACTCAAAATGTTACAAAAGGTTTTTGCTGATCAAGAGCTATACCTTCACGCCAAATTATAATGCAAACTTTTTAAAGAGTTTCTTTTGTGCCTAATGTAAAGATGTTTATGTATATGTGCAATAAGTATGTGCATTGTGCATTGCACATAAAAGATAAATCACATGCATGCTATATGTTTAAAGCAACAATAATGCACAATAAAAGATAAATCACATACATGCTATATATTTAAAGCAACAATACATGTTTTAAAAATTGTCGAGGTGAGTGATCTTATATAAAAAAGGTTAAAATTAGTAAATAAAATATATGCAACCTCAATCACGTAAAAAGCTGGATAGTGTATAGATTCACAACGACAACATATTTGAGCTGTCGGTTATTTATTTATTTATTTTAGTGTTTTGGTTTCTTTAATTTTTAACATAACCAATGAAACATGTAGATATGTATGTTCAAACATGTATTAAAAATTTAAATCATAAAATGAATGAAAGAATTAAAAAAAGGGGTGTAAGCTGAAAATGTAGGAAATTTATTACTTGGTTTTATTGAAAATGTTAATATGACCTAAGTTTAAATAATTTTCAAAATTTTCAATTAATACAAATACTTATTACATAAAGGGTGTTAATGTAAATTCAATATATAAAGCAGGGTCAAAGTAGGAAATTAAAAGTTTCTCACTCATTCTCCATTTTTTTTTTTAATTATGTGTGTGTGTGTGTATATATTGTAGATTACTATAAATATATATATATATATATTGTAGATTGTAGATGTAGATAGATTGTAGATTACTATAAACTTACGGGTAGTTTTTTTTTTTTTTTAAATAATCACTTACAAATTAAAGGGAGCTAGGGCTAATTCATTCTTGCTCAGACGACATTCAAATTAAGCTCGGCAAAATTGCAAGTCGTGTTGAAATAATTTTCAAAAGAATGTTGTTCTGCTTTTGGTAATAAAGTGCGACTACTATATGAAGCGATGTGATCTTTGAGGCATTTAATCAACAATAATTAGAAAATTTTGTGATTTTTGACATTTAAGACCAAAGGTTGTAACCATTAGAAAGAGTTGTAACTTTTTAATCAAAGGACTCTCCTCTTGTGAAAGTGTGGTAATTCTTTGGAAGAGTTGTCTACAAATCCATAAATAGGTTCACTTGTTTTCTTTGATCGTGTAAGGGAAAATAATTTGAAATGATGAAATATTTGCCTGTTTTTCTGTATTTCTGACGAACCAACATTGGTTCCTTAGAAAAACTCATGTTTTTCCTCTTATGTTATCACCGTAAAATTTTCATCAAAACTCTCATTCTTGCAATGTCATCACAAAATTATTACTTTGTCAATCCAGCTGAATGACAGTGTATATGGCTTGAGTATAGGCTTTAAAGTCCTTGGTGTTCAAGTAATCTTCATGAATGAGTCATGCAGACAACATTATAGATTCATTGTATCTTTTAGGTGTGACACAACTAGATTGCATCAAAATATATGGTGGGGGAAAATATTGTCTCAAGGAAAACGCATTCAGTGCCTTGAAATTTCCTTATTTATTTATTTAAAAATGATTCATAATTCTATAATTATCCAAATTTTCATTCAAGGTTGCTCGTGTGTCATTTATAGACTATTGGTATCATATGGAGAAATCCCACCAACAACCTGAGCTAACATGTCCCGGCTCGGGCTCAAAATTGGTGAAGCTCGAGCCGGCTTGGACAAATTCCTTTTATCCACACCCAGCTTGGCTCTTTTGCAAGTTGAGTCGCTCTTTTTCTTTTTAGCTCGGCTTGGCATGACTTGGGCAATTTTTTTTTTTTTTTTTTTTGACTTGCAGGCCGATTTGACGTTTCGGCTCAGTGGCGGTAACCTAGCTTGCTAGCTTTTCAGTTCATGAATCGAATTGCTATACCTAGTTCAAATCCATGTTAGTATGTAAAGACAATGAGCAAAAGATTTGTCCAATAAACTCAAAAAATGGTAAAGAAAGCATACATGATTTTGCCTTCTATTTATGCACCTTTACAAGATGACATTGGGAAATATTCCACGATTTAGTGGTAACGATCCTTCAACATTCTATTTCTTTTCAATGAGCTGAATTAGTCTAACTTTAGCAAGATGTTGCTTAAGAATCATGAACTAAAAGGATACTTATTTAAAGATTACCTCTTATATGATTTTAAGATTATCATATATTGGTTTCATATCTTAGTTTGCTTGAAGGACTTTTGTTTGCTCATGAATTTGGCTTAAATGTCAAGCTAGTGGAATCAGATTGCCAATCCTTGGTGCAGAATCTTAAGGCTGCAGAGGACTTCCATCCTTTCTCATCCATATTTTGTGAGATTAATAGGTGCTTGGCTTTGTTAGGGTGCGGCTCTTGTAATTTTATTCGTCGAGATGCGAATAAAGTTGCCCACAGCCTCGCCACCTATTCTCTTTATTTTGACTTCTCTTGTAAGGCGATCGACCAGTCGCCGTTATTTTTGTGTAAATCTATACCTGATGATATGAAATTAGAGATGTCAACGGGATGGGTATTACCCGATACCCGCACGTACCCGCCCCGTTAACTATTGGGGTGGGTACGGGGTGAAGGATTTCGCCCCGAAGTCTTATCGGGTCGGGGTCGGGTAATGGCCGCCCCAATCCGCCCCTACCCGATACCCGATACCCGATTTATTTAATTTTTTTGGTAAAAAAATTTAAACCTAAGTAGTGAGTTGGTGAGGGTTTGATCCCAGACACCCAAAATAAAAACAATAAACTTTAATTATTCCAACTAGTACCTTTTTTGTTGAATTTTTAACGAACCTTAATAATTAATTCATTCAAAATTTGAGTTTTCTTAAAATAAAAATAACTAATTCAAAGACAAACCAAACTCTCTCGCTAAATAAACTCCCCTCCTCTTGTCTCTATTTCTGTCCAACTCAAACACTTCAACTTCAAGTCTCCACTAGTCCACCAAATCCCAAAGTCTCTACCGCTGTGCCCTTTTTTTTTAAGGATTTTTTCTTTAACGGAGAGGGTAACGGGTAATTTTTTCGTACCCGCCCCGAACCTCCCCCGCCCCGTACACGATTCAATCGGGTACGGGGCGGGATTTCCTTAACGGGGGCGGGGGCAAGCATATCCGCCCCGAACCCGCCCCTATATGAAATGAAGCTTTATTTTTCCTTCAATATATATATATATAAAAGAATACACAAGTGTTTAGTAAATAAGATACTGATTTATGAGTCTTGGAACTCATATTATCATATCGACAATAATCAATAATGTACTCGATAGGGAGCCTGAAAAGTTATAAGCCAATAAGTGTGGTTAAAGATTCTCATTCGATTTTGTCCACACATATTATAGTTACCACCCTCTACATATTTTGTCTACTTGCCTAACATGCTCAAATATCTAGACTGTACCATTATTCAGAGTTCCAGAAATAATGGTGGGATGTGTATTGGGGACGACAAAAAGACAAACAAGTAGAGAGTGCAACAAATTAAATGCTTCTGAAAATGGATGGTTAAATAAATATTTTTCCCAATTTGAATTCTCTCTGTACAAACATATATATAGTCATAGAAATGATATGGCGACACTTGCATGGTATGATGTAAATTTACATGGAGGTTCACGTATAGTTCCGATATAAGACCATATGATATCATATGACAATGTAGCATATCCGGATACACGTTACTTGGCCATATAGCATAATACATAGTGTTAGATCACTTTGAGGTTCTCATATGTTGTGCTTAGATATACTTCATATAATTGTATAGCACTTCGCTTCAGTGTATTTTATGTCTAAAATGTAACTAGACATTGTCTAGGACAATGTGGAGAAAAATGAAAAAAGAAAGAGAGAGAAAATTAACAAAGAAGAAGAAAAAGCAAGAATGATCTCCCACAAGGTGTATGACGGGATTAACGCACACATGGTGAGAGATTATTTGAGAAATCTATAAATTGTGGCCCATGTATATGGGGCCGACACAATTATCCTAATAATCTCTTGCCATATGTGTGCATGACGAGATTGTCTCATCATATATCTAGTTAGAGATCATTACTGGAACAAAAGAAGAGAAAAAATTAAAATGAGATATTTTTACGTGTATGTCTCTATTTTACATGCACATTATTGCTTTGGAGCACGAGCATAGTTTTCCTAATCTATTTACTCGTTTTTGTGAACCTTCCATTGTCATTGCTATAATTGAGGTTGGTCGAATGAATAGTTTAGCAAATATGGTGAGACATTAATACGTACTATCAACATTGTCAAGATAACTATTACTATAATGAACATGAAAATGGGTAATAGATGTGACTAAACACAAAAAATGGCCAATAGATGTGATTAGACATGTGAGTAGATTTATTTATGTAATTTGTTTTTAATTTCTTTATTATTATTATTATTATTTTTGCAAATAATTTGTTTTTAATTAATCATGTCAGTTACACATGGAACCTAAAGAAATTTCAAAAAAGAAAATAGTAGATTAAAAATGACTCAAATATGGATTTCTAAGCATTTAAAAATGATTTGAATATCGATGTCTTAGCATTTAACTTTGCTATTTTGGTTTACAATCAAGAAAAAGGCATTAAATGCAACACCTCTATCACTGAAATTGACCAAGGGAGAAGTAAAATCAAGAAAATGACATGATATCAAACGATATAAGTATCATTACTTACATTCATTGCCTTCGTTTTCTCAAGGGGACTGATCCGTTCATCGTGATTTAAGTTTGTTCAGGTATACTTGTTATGTAAAGAAATGTCAACAAAGTACAAAGAAATCCAACCCATCCAGTTGATTTCAATATTTTTTCAAATCTTCTTCTGATCGAGTCTAAATGCAAGGTCTCAATTCTCAAACTTATCACTCAATAGACACATTGAATTCTTCCCATTTATACGAGCATTCCCAATTTAAGGAAAAAAACCCAAATAATGTTAACATTTGAGGGGGAAAAAGTTATTTGGAGAGGAAAAAACCAAATTGAGGGGCCAAATTTGGCCCCAAATTTAGAGATTCCCTCTCCAATTTTTAGTCTGAGAAATGTTATACAAACAAATAATATTCTACCACGTGTCTCATTTTATTTTTATAGCCATACAATATAAGACATGAAAATTTTGAATTTTCCGACAAATGAAAAATTAAACATGAGCAAAATTTATTGTCTATGTGTAATAAAATAAATGAAATTTCAATTTATATTTTCACGTATATTTACAATTCCAAAGTCTCTTAAAAAATGTAAACGGTGACGTTAAATCCACAACAACCACCAACGCCCTCATATAAATAGTATACACGAGTTATCCTTGAGTATAAACATATTATAATATATGTAGAAAAAACCCCAAAACCTATACCCCATACTTTCGCCCCAAGTCTTCCCCCTATATGTTTTGAAATGAGTTTTTTCCCTTGGCTTTTTAGTCTCAATATTGAGAATGCTATAAGAACTTATAATGTATTAAGATGTCAAAAATATGCTAGGTAATTAATAACAAGTTTGAAATAACATATCTCAACTTTAATTTTATTTCTATTCGTTAACATCAGGATATCGTTAACATATTTCATGAAAATATTCAAGCACCTCTCGGAGGTTTTGTTACAAAACCTCCTACCCCATGTGACATGCATTGATGTACGCCACGTGTATTTCAAATCCATATAACGTGTATCAATGCATGCCACATGTAGTAGGAGGTTTTTTAACAAAACCTCCGAGAGGTGCTTGAACATTACCGACATATTGCAATAGTTTTTGGTACCTTCTTTTGGTTGACTCTGAATGCGTCGTCTCAACTCTCAAACTTACACTTTAGTATTCTCTAAACGTTTTAGCACATTTTAATTTTACATATGAAGAGATTACACATTGAATTCTTCCTATTCGTTAAGAAGTTATGATGTATGGAGATGTCAAAAACATGCTTAGTAACTAACAAGTACTCGGCAGTATAATTCACAAGGTAACCTTCTCTTTTGTATATATGATTGAGCCAAATAAGCCCTTATCATGAACTTATTACCAAATCCTGGTAAATTTTATAAAACGCTCTGCTTTTGGTAAAGATCTGGGGACGTAAAAAATTATTTTTCACCCTCTGATTAATTTTTTATTCTAATCTGGTGTGTTGACAAAGCAGATCTCTCCAAGTGAAGAAGAAAATAATTTTAATTACACAGAAATCAGAATCCAAAGTCTTTTTAGTGACCACATTTAGTGGTACCCATGTCTCACAATGTATTTTCTATACGAAGAAAGTAGTGTGAAAATACACACACAGATACATTTGAGAGAGAATATGAGAGAGACAGTAGAGTTTTGTCATTTCTTTCCTCCCCCATCTGTGCCCACCGAATAGCCCTTCTCTTGGGAATCAGTAAAACCCACCTCTTCTTTTACACAGAACCCCAATAATTTTTTTCTGGGTTTTTTCCTTTTTTTTTTTCCTGTTTAAATGCATCTCATAAATTATTGTCAGCAGCTGTAACAGTTTTTGAATTTGTTTCTGTGCATATCATTTCACAGAGGAATAGATCTCTCAATGCTTGAGGTAAGTTCTTTAATTTGTTCTAGATTTCAGTTTCTCTTTGAAGTTTTGATCTGTTTGCTTTTTCTGCACTCATTTCTTGAAAACAATGCGGCGGAAGTTCTTTTGAGTGAGCTGTTTTAATCTAATTTATGTTTATGCTTTTTGCATTTGTATAAAAATTTATAAATGGAAGGGCTTTTCCGGATAAACAATCTGGAAATGTTCCTTTTTTTCTTTTTAGATTTTTTTATTTTTTATTTTTTATTTTTTTAGCTTGGGTTTTGTGCTAAGGTAGCTTTGGATCACCCACTTGTAATTGAAAGATTCAAAGTATAACCTATCTTTGTG
>CAVNYN010202189.1:0-56940 GCA_963692815.1 Nyctanthes arbor-tristis
TTTTAAAATTTTGATTTTGAGATAGTTAGACGGACTTGTTGTAACATAAGTATCAAAACATTGTTCGCACTAACATAAAAAAAGATATTGATATGGTAGTTTCTATTATATAATACAAATAAAGAAAATCTTAATATACAATTTAACAATATTGTAGCTTCAAATCTTGAATATAAATATCAAAGCGCTTAGTTCCTAGTAACATAATATAAAAAGGATATGGAGATCACGATTTCTACTATATTGATGCAAATAAGAAAAATCTTAATATACAATATGTAGGATTAGCAAGCTTAGAGAGAGAGAGAGAGAGAGAGAGAGAGAGAGAGAGAGAGGTCTTGGCAAGCAAGCTTTAAAAAAAAGGAGGGGAAATGTAGAATCTTCTGCAGCGAGATGAGCTTAGCGAACTTTAAAAAAAAATGTAGAATCTTTTGCCGCAAGAGAGATGAGCTTAGCAAACTTCCCCCCAAAAAAAAAAAAAAAAAAAAGAGAAGGAGAGAGAGAAGTTACTGTTGAATAAACAATAAATCGGCCCCTTAACTTTTTATATAACAGTGATATGGCCTAAATGTTAGAATGACTTGTGATTATTCTGGAGATTTTGAAGATATCCAAGTGGGTACATGGTTTCAAAAAATAAGCTCTGAATTAATGGAAGTGACACTATCATATAAATTGCGTAGTAGGCAAATTACAAATTAGTAACACTGATACAAATTATCACTTTGTTTGGTAACTATATATAAAAAGGTGAGTTTATAAATGAATTTAAAAATTTAAATTTTGTATAGGTGTCGATATTTAATTGTGTCATGTGGAGATTGTTGACGTCAAATTTTGCCAGTCAAGCCAACAACAAAGAAGTCATGAAGAAGGTGATGAATAGTGAAAATGGTGGAGTATTTTCTGTTGGAAATAGTAGTATAGTCGTTATTTTGACCAAATATTCTTAGTCTCGGTACTTGTTATGTACGAGAAATATTTAGTTCGTACACGTTCATAGTACATTTGGGCTTGTTGATCTATTTTCTGATGAATGAGAAATTATGGCCTAAAGGTGACACCTTGAAATTATGTAATTTAGATAATGAGTAAATATTTCGTATCTTGGATAGAAATATTTTGTATCTTTAGAAAAATAATAGGTTAAAGAACCTATTTAATTAAATTTATACTTAGGACCTAAGTATGACTAATTAAGAGAAATAATTAGTTATTAACCTAAGTGAATTTGTCATTTTTGGATTTAATAATGTAATTATCCGAATTAGTGTTTTGGGATCATTTGGGATTAATTAAAACAGTCCATTTTAAGGAAATTAAAATGCTTCTCGGACAAGACTTGAAATTTCCAATTGTTGTGTCTATCCTTGGCAACTCTTCTCATTTGTTGTGTCTATTCATTTGGCACCTTTTGACATACTATATATAGTCCTTCACCCTTATACATTTTTCATTCAATTTGCATTCAACTCTTTCTTTTCAAAATCATAAAGAGAGTTCATGGTATTTCTTAGTTCGCCGTGTTTTGTAGTTTGAAGTGCTTCCACTGCAAGATGTTTGCCGTTGTATCTTGAGATACAATTGCCGGTCAACCATAAGCACCTAGAACGGGCAAAAGTGTCTTAAAGACATAAAATCGAACTCTAACCTTAGCATTTTTTTATTCTACTTTTTGTATTATTTCTTCTACTCGGCTTAAGTAATTTTGCGGTACAATTTCAAATATAATTTGCACCATTCTACATTTCTGTTTTTCCTAATAGTTTAAGACATTTTTGGGCATTTTATTATTCAATGGTTACGTTCTGCATGCATTCGAATTCCAGGCACATATGATATATTTAATGATATATACGATTGGAAAACCCATTTCACACCTTGGAAATTTGTTTGACATAATCAATGTTTGATATTATTTTTTGCATGCATTTTTTTTGATACCAGTAGGTTTAAATTAGTTTATGCCATTCCTCATTAATAAAAGTATATCAGTTAACGTGAGTGTTTTAATGTTCATATATTGGTAAGTTATTCACGTGTGCATGTCTACCTTGTGCGTTTGTGTCTCATAATTTAAAATTTAATTTTGCATGCAATACTATTTGTTTTCACATGTTGCAATATTTGGTATATACATATAAATAATAGTTTACTGTAATTCTGCATTTAAGTATTTGCTTTTAAGTCCTATTGCATTCTGTGTACAACTTGTATTACGATATTCTGGATTTATTTCTTTGATTGGTTATTACATATTATTATTTGACTGTCGAACTTCGGTTTCTTATAACATAAATGGATTCAAACGAAAACAGTATTATTCCTCCTACTAATGTTCCACCAAATCATATTTTCATGGTGAGAAACCCGAGAAGTTTATGGGAGGTGATTTCAAAAGGTGGCAGCAAAATATGCACTTTTATTTGACAGCCTTGAATTTGGCAAAATTCTTGAAGGAAGATCCTCTTGTTGTATAAGAGGGGCCAAAAAATCATGACACATTGATTGGAATGAATGCTTGGAAACATTCCGACTACCTATGTAAGAATTATCTTCTTGATAGTTTGGACAATACCTTACACAATGTATATGGTAACATGAACTTTGCCAAAGAGGTTTGAGAGTCATTGGAAAAGAAGTATAAGACGAAAGATACTGGCATGAAGAAATTCTTTGTTGGTAAATTCTTAGATTTCAAAATGGTTGACTCTAAATCTGTGATCACTCAAGTTCAAGAGTTGCAAAATCTTATCAATGACATCCATGTTGAAGGAATGAGTCTAAATGAGGCATTTCAAGTGGCTGCAATTGTTAAAAAACTTTCTCCTTCATAAAAAGACTTCAAGAATTATCTCAAGTATAAGTGTAAAGAGATAAATCTAGAAGACTTAATTATTCGGTTGAGGATTGAAGAAGCAACCGCAAGGCTGAAAAGAAAAATGGAGGACAAGCAAAGGCCAATATGGTGGAAGCTAGTTTAAAGAATAATAAGAAGAGAAAGCTTTCTGGAGATATGCCTAAGAAAGAGAACAAGAAGAAGTTCAACGACAACTGCTACAATTGTGGAAAATACGGACATCGGACTAGTAAGTGTCGCAAGCCAAAGAAGCAAAATGCTCAAGCAAATATAACTGAAGTTGATGCATTATCTAAAGGGTACAAGAAATAAATTTATCTGCTTTTGTTTCTGAATACAACAATGTTGGAAACCCAAAGGAGTGGTGAATAGACACTGGTGCTACTCACCACATTTGTGCTGACAAAGTAATGTTCTATAGTTACAAACCTATTGAGGAAGAATAATTGTTTATAGGAAATTCCTCAAGTTCAAAGGCTGAAGGACAAGGAAAGGTAATTTTGAAAATGAATTCCGACAAAGAAATTGTTCTCAACAATGTACTCCATGTGCCTGACATCAGTAAGAATTTTGTATATGCGGCTCTACTTATCAAAAATGGCTTCAAGCTAGTATTTGTCGTTGAATAATTTTTACTAGCTAAAAATGAGATGTATGTAGGAAAAGGGATATCTTTCTAATAGGCTGTTCAAAATGAATGTCCTTGCTATTATACCAAAATCAAGCAATAATAAGAGTACAAGTGGTTCTGCTTACTTTGTCGAGTCTTCTTATTTATGGCATAAGAGACTAGGACATGCAAGTTTTAAATCAATTTGTAAATTGATCGAATTGAATCTATTGCGTAGTCTCCAGTTTGATCCTAATCATAAGTGTGAAACTTGTATTGAAGCTAAGTTAGCTAAGTCACTACTTCACTCAGTTGAAAGAAATACAACGCCATTAAAATTAATTCACACAGATATTTGTGATTTAAAGTTTGTCAAAACTAGAGGTAGCAAAAAGTATTTTTTTACTTTCGTTAATGATTGTACAAGATATTCTTATGTTTATTTGCTAAGTAGCAGAGATGAGGCGTTAGATGTTTTTAAATATTTGAAAATCAACTTAACAAGTGAATAAAGATTATTCGAAGTGATAGAGGAGGAGAATATGGAGCATCGTTTGAAGAATTTTGTTTAGGATCAGGTATTCTTCATTAAACTACTGCACCTTATTCACTTCAATCAAATGGTATTGCTGAACACAAAAATTGAACTTTTAAAGAAATGATGAACGCTATGTTGATAAGTTCGGGATTACCCCAAAACTTGTAGGGGGAAACTGTCCTCTTGGCTAATGTCATTTTTAATAAGATACTCCAAAAGAAAATGAATGAAACTCTATATGAATTATGGAAATGGCACAAGCCTACCTATAAATACTTGAAAGCGTGGGGGTGTTTGGCTAAGGTAGAAGTACCAAAGCCTAAACAAGTTAAAATAGGGCCTAAAACCGTTGATTGCGTATTTAGTGGATATGCTTATAATAGTAGTGTATATCGGGTTTTGGTATACAAGTTATATATTTCTGATATACATGAAGGCACTATCATCGAATCAAAGAATGCTGTATTTTTTGAACAAATCTTTCCTTGTAAGGACAAGAAAGAAATAAGTTCTAATAAGCGCACTTACGATGCTGCCAATGAAAATGATAATCATCAAAATAATGAAGAACCTAGACGTAGTAAAAGAGCTAGAAAGTCTATATCTTTTGATCCAGATTTTCTAATATGTATAGCAAAGAATGATCCAAAGACATTTACTGAGGCAATGTCTACTCTGGAGGCTCTGTTCTGGAATTCATGCAAAATCACACTTGGTAGCTGGTTTAAACAATGAGAAAGAATCTATCATGCAAAGTCACACTTGGTAGCTGGTTGATCTTGTACTTGGAAATAGACCTCCAGGACGCAAGTGGATTTTTAAGAAAAAATTAAAAGATGATGGATCTATTGATAAATATAAGGCCATATTACTGGCTAAATGTTATAAACAAAAAGAGGGTCTTGATTTCTTTGATACTTACTCGCCCACTACTAGAATTACTTCAATAAGAGTCCTAATTTAATTGCTGCGTTGTATAATCTTGAGATTCATCAAATAGATGTTAAGACGGCATGTTTAAATGGTGAGTTAGAAGAAGAAATATATATGGAACAATCTAAAGGATTCGTTGTATCCAGACAAGAGAAAAATATGTGTAAACTCATTAAATCCTTATATGGATTAAAATAAGTGCCAAAGCAATGGCACTTGAAATTCGACAAAACATTGTTGTCAAATGATTTCAAAATTAACGAGTGCGATAAATGTGTTTATATTAAAGACACACATAATACGTACGTACTTGTGTGTCTCTATATCGATGACATACTAATTATAGGTAGTAGTCATGATATCATCATGAATACTAAGAAAATGTTGATAAAACATTTTGATATGCAAGATATGGATGTTGCTGATGTCATATTAGGAATTAAAATCTCTAAGACATCAGGTAGACTTGTTTTATCTCAGTCTTATTATATTGAGACTATGCTTAAAAAATTTAATATGCTTAACGAAAGTCCTGTTAAAACACTAATTCTCTTAAGTTTACACTTAGTTAAGAATAGAGGGAAACATATATCTCAGTTAAAGCATTTATAAGTTATATAGGCAGTCTAATACATATTACAAACTGCATGTGCCCAGATATTGCATAAGTCATGCCTCCAAACTTATTACTTTATGTTCTCGTGTTATCGGCGTTTAACATTAGCAAAAGCATTTAAGAAATAAATCTCAATTCAAAATTGAAGGAGAGACTTTAGAAATACAAGTCAAAACACTATTATACATAATATCATCTTATTATAACTATACAACAACTATTGCAGGTCACCTACAATGAAATCTCAGCCATACACTGACCTCTCAATCACATACATGTATCTTCTCTATCCTCAAGATGATCTAGCCACAAAGCTCTTAATTTAGCACCTATAAGATTGTTAAAGGGAAGGGAAAAAGGGGTGACGACAAAGCACTGAGTGAGTAACATAATATTTTGATTCATCTTTCATTTTGAGAAATGTTTTTTCAAAAGAATCATGGGATGAACAAAGCTTTGAGATGCACAAGAGGCTCTATCACTAGTTAAATTACTATCCGTAGTGCGCGCACAAGATTTATTTCAAGTTAAGTGGATCCACAATTTAACTCCGGTTGACCTTTACTGAAATTCCCATATAGACAACAAAGAACCACAAAGACTAGCCACCGTGCTATTCATTGCCTACCTCGGTATTATTAGGCGGCTACTAGCATGGAGAAATACCACATAGCATACCACATAGTAAAACAAGACGGGTAGAGCATTAACTAGTTGTAACGGTGATATTGTTCTCTTTGGGCCTAGCCTGTACGATTTTGCTCTTGGGCTTCCACCTAAAAGACCTTATGTCAGATGCAGTGAATCTCTTAATTTACAATTTGGACTCTATTTTTTCACCCAAACGATGTGGGATTGATGTTATCACAATTACCCCACCTAAGGGGACCCAACGTCCTTGTTGGCCACACTTTCAATTGGGCTTTGGTTTGATACCATATGTAACGACCCACTTCACTTTGATATGATATTATCCGTTTTGGGCCTAGCTCGTATGGTTTTGCTATTGGGTTCGACCTAAAAGGCCTCATGTCAGATAGAGTAGATCTCTTAACTTATAAACTGGCCTCTATTTCTTCACCCATGCAATATGGGATTGAGACTATCACACTAGTGATACAAATGCAATAAAGCAATCTTTCTTTCCATAACAATGCATAAAACTCATATCCATCTTATGAAAAATGAATGCTTGAAAGGAAATCAAAGTATTAGTTACTCAACTTTTGATTTCCTAGAGATTCCTTGAATAACTCTAGTATAGAATAGTGCTGCTAAAGCTTTGATATTATTCAATCTAAATTGTTTCTATAAGCTAGAATCTTTCTATATATGAAAAAGAGAATTTTTCAAATGAAAAACTAAGTATTTGATGGGTTTTTAGGGTGTTCTTTCTTCCCTACGATAGTTTTGGACGAATTTTTATACTTTGGGATAGAGAAAGGATAGGAAAAGGCTTTTGAGAAACTTGAAAACCCTTAGCCTATTTATAATAGTTAGGATTTAGTGTTTTTCAAAACACATTTGAGTTCCACGAATCACGAAGAGGCAAGTGGCACGTTTGGAACTGTGTTATTAGGGAATGATGTGGCCAAACGTGATTCATCTATTTATTGCTCAAGAAATCCTTATATTTCATGTTGTTTTACAATTAAGTCAATTTACTTTGATTTTAGTTACTCGGGTCCTTTCCCTTAGGTTAAAGTAAGTTTAACCCTTAAAATCTTAACTTATCAAAATGACCAAATATTTCATAGAACATATTTAAAACTTATTGATTCCGAATTTAAAAACTTTGGGGATATTATAATCTACCCCCTTTAAATAAATTTCGTCATCAAAATTCGCTAACTATTATTATTTTCAAAAGCATAGTACGTAATTGGATTATCTTCACTTTAGTAAATTGCTTCCACTGCGCACTCTCATTTTCTTACAATGTATACCACAAAATCAAATTTATCTTTCCTTCATGAACTCAAAGTCTTGACAGTTACATAATTTATTTAAACTTTATTCAGAATAGGTTGATTAACAACCAACAAGGTTTGATTGAGTTGCAAAATAGCCAAAAGAAAATCCTTTTGATTGAAACAATGATCAACTATGTGAAAAAATCAGGTTCAAGGTTTAAAAGAGCATAAGTCAAATTAAGAAGTTCAGAGGCTTGAGTGCAAATTTTTTCCAAAAAATCTGGTTTGCACCGCCTTGGAGAAAATGGCCAGTGCGGCCGCATTGGGGATACGGTGCTCCCGCACCAGCTGGGTAGAATTTCTGCCTCCAAGCAGAATGCCCAGTGCGGCAGTGCTGCAAAGGTTGTGCACCCGCACTGGCAGGTTGCACTCTTTTTTCCTTCCAAATTTCTTGCTTTCATTGCAATAGGTAAACTTTTAAAAGCTAATTCTATATGGTAATAGTATTACCAACGTCAAATTTAACTTATTATCAGTTAATATAAATAATTTCAATACCTGTAAGTGCACGGATCTGTCCAAATAGGAGCGATACATGTATGTGAGGCCACATGATTTTGCTGTGATACCACCGTGTCACGTCCCTAAATTTATTACTTTATTTTCCTGTAACGTTAACGGAAGCATTTGAGAAATAAATCTTGACTCAAAATTGAAGGTGGGACTTTATCAATACAAGTCAAAACACTATTATACATCATATGTCATTATAACTATACAACAACTATTGCAGGTCACCCACAAAGAAATTTCGGCCATACACTGAAATCTTGATCACATATATATTCTCCATCCTTGGGATGATCTAGCTATAAAGTACTTAATTTAACACCTACAAAATTGTTAAAGGGAAGGGAAAGAGGGGTGAGTACAAAGCACTCAGTGAGTAACATAATATTTTGATTCAGCTTTCATTCTGAGAAATTCTTTTTCAAGAAAACCACTGAATACACAAAGCTTTGAGATACACAATAAGACTCTATCACTAGTTAACCTACTACCCGTGATGTGCGTACAAGATTCAATGATTCAAAAAAACCACAATCACTTAGCCCACAAAGATTACCACATAGCTAAAATGACCAAGGTCATATAGCATGGTCATATTACCACAAATATTACCACATAATAAAGCAAAATGGGTAGAGCATTAAGTAGTTATTCAAATGCAATAAACCAGTTTCATTGCATAATGATGATGCATAAAAAAATCCATGCATATCTCTTGAAAACTTTATGAATAAAAAAAAGGGAACTAAAGCATTGGTTACTCAGCTTTTGATTTTCAGAGATTCGTTGAATAACTCTAATATAGAAAAGTGTCGCTAAAGCCTTGATATTCTTTAATCTAAGTTGTTTCTATAAGTTGGAATTTTTTTATATATGGAAAAGAGTATATTTCAAGTGTAAAACTAAATACTTGATACGTTTTTAGAGTGTTCTTTCTTCCCTATGATAGTTTTGGACAAATTTTTATACTTTGGAATAGAGAAAGTGTAGGAAAAGGCTTTTGACAGACTTGAGGACCCTTAGCGTATCTATAATAGTTAGGATTTAATTGTTTTTAAATCGCATTTGAGTTCCGCGAATCACAAAGAGACAAGTGGCATGTTTAGAACCGTGAAACTAGGGAATGATGTGGCCAAATGTGATTCATCTGTTTATTGCTCAATAAATTTTTATATTTCGTTTCGTCTTATAATTAAGTCACTTTACTTTGATTTTAGTTACTCGGGTCCTTTCCCTTAGGTTAAAGAAAGTTTAACCCTTAAAATCTTAACTTATCAAAATAACCAAATTGTTCATAAAACATATTTGAAACTTATTGATCCCTAATTTAAAAACTTTGAAGATGTTACAACATGTGCTGTGAATAAATTGAGTAGGTTTACTAGTAATCCAAGTAATGACCATTGGAAGGTATTAAATAGAGTTCTTAGTTATCTAAGATAAACTGAAGTGTACTATGATGCAAATTAGATATCAGACACAAAGGATTCTAAGTCTACCAGTGGTTATGTGTTTATAATTGATGGTGTGGCCATGTCTTGGAAGTCTTCAAAATAAACTTGTATAGCTTGAATGACTGTGGAGTTTGAATTTACAGCATTAGATAAAGCTGAAGAAGAAGCATAATGGCTTTGTAATTTTGTAGAGGACACTCTTTGTTGGCCTAAACTGGTACCTGCTATCAGTATACATTGTGATAGTCAGTCAGCTATTAGAAGGGCTCAGAATAGTATATATAATGGTAAGTCTTGACATATATGCCGTAGATATTGTACAATTAAACAATTGATCTCTAGTGGTATTATATCAATTGATTATGTCAAATCTAAGGAAAATCTCGCGGATCCACTTACTAAAGGTTTGCCTAGATATCAAGTATATTGTTTATGAAAGGGAATGGGATTAAAAGTCTGCTACGCATGAGATCTTTGTAATGGTAACTTAACCTTGTTAACTAGAGATCCCAATATCTTAGTTCAATTGGACAACTAAGTTATGAAGATTTAGTTAAGCACTTAGGAGTAAAAACTCCAATCCATTCCTATGATTGTAAAGTGCTTGCTGCAGAGTGTTCAGGTTAAGTATAGCTTGTAATGATTCCTATAGCTTGGATATACCAAGTAGGGTAGGACAACATACTCTTAATATGAGATCACCTATGTAAGTGTGAAGTGACATTGCTTCTGTGAGAATTTTGAGGTTTGAATTTTGTAAAAGCACTTATGAATCCCAAGAGTTATTCATGGCCAAAATGAACACAGCCATGAGAACCTAAAGTATTAAGAAAGATGTTGTGTAGGTAGTATTATCTTGGTTTACACCAATGGCTGAATTGTTCAAGACATCATGTTCACTGATTAGCCGAGTAAATACGATAGTATTCTACTAAGACAGGTTCAAAGCCATGAGCTACCTCTCCTGATGCAATAGCTTTCCAGCTATACTCTCTTTTGTATTTGCATCTGCATTGATTTGATAACTTCCATTCATGTAGGAGATTGTTGGAAATAGTAGTATAGTCATTATTTTGACTAAATATTCTTAGTCTCAGTGCTTGTTATGTCGTGAAATATTTAGATCGAACGTGTTTATAGTACATTTGATCTCATTGAACCATTTCCTAGTGAATGAGAAATTATGGCCTAAAGTGACACATTGAAATTATGTAATTCGGATAATGAGTACATATTTCGTATCTTGGACCGAAATATTTTGTATCTTAGGTTGAAAAACAATAGGTTAAAGGACATATTGAATTAAATTTGCACATAGGGCCTAAATATGACTAATTAAGAGAAATAATTCAATCGACTAGAGTGGTTTTTTTTGCTCTCTAGGGTTCCACTAAAGAGATCAATTTTTCTTGTTGACGGCTAGGGTTTTCTTCACCTGAACCTTACGGGAGGTGTAGTATGAAGGATGTGGAAACATTGTGGCGATCACTGTCGATTGCATCATGCACGAAAGAGGTTATCGTGCTCGATTCAAATACCATCTCGAAGCAAACTGAGATGGTCCGGTTTGGATTAGTAGGAAAGTTTCTTACAAGATGATCTTTCGGTCGTGATGCTTTTAGGGACACTATGAGGAGTATCTGACAGTCTTCTGAGGGATTGCCGTATCGTTTCTCAGAGGACCGCATGTTTTTGCTAGAGTTTGATAATGAACAGGACATGGAGAGGGTGTGGGATAATCAACCTTGGAATTATGGTCGCAGTCTGATTGCTCTAGCCAAAGTTGAGGATTGATCAATTCCAAAATCAATGAAGTTTCTTCAAGTGCCATTCTGGGTGCAAACTTACGGCTTACCCTTAGTACATATACATGAGGGTCCCGTCTGTGTGATTAGTAATTCAGTAGGTGAATATAAGGAGGTGGATGCGTTTGAGAGGGGTTCTTGTTGGGGTTTATTCCTTTGAATCCGATGCGTGCTTGATGTCACGAAACATCTCAAACGGTTTCTTAATCTGCAGTTAGGGGATGAAGGTGGAACAGTACGTGTTACGTTCAAATATGAAAAACAGCCAGATTTTTGCGCTTTATGTGGGAAGCTTGACCATGTTTTTTGAGAGTGCATGGAGAAAGTCTCCAGTGTTATTGCGAAAGCGAGAACATCATCGATATAATGATTTGATAAATGTGTCAATGGGGAGCCGAAATAGGGCACATAACAACTAGCCATATGGATGCGCGGGTATTGGGTCTGGAGGGGAGTTTTCCTCAGCCTTAACTGAAGCTTTTCGGTAAGAGGGGGGAAGGGGGACTGGGGAAATAGGAGAAGGAAGAGACTGGCAGTAGAAGAGAGTTGTTGTGGGAGACGGCATGAGTGTTATGCATACTGATAAAAGCAGTGAAGGGCTGGAGAAGGAACCAGTTGAGATCACTGTAGAGCGGAGAGAATGAAGTAGTTTTGGAAACGGGAGAAGGGGACGAGTGATGAAACTGGGGGTTTGGGGAAGAGGGTTGGTACGTTGAAGGCAGAAGGAAGGTGGTCCCAACAAATTGGGAGAAAGGGAAGGAAGGAAGTGAAGGCTCATGGGCAGAAAGTTGTGCAGACGGTTAGTAGGAAGAAAAAATGAGTTTTACCGAGTAGAGGAGTTATGGATGGGGAAAAAAGAAAGATCATACATATAGTGAGCCCATAAAAGGGAGCGAGGAAGTGGGTTGCACTGGGGGATGCCACAAATATTGAAGTTGTATTGGCGGAGGTTGACTTTCAGCCCTGCCGGGAGAAATGAATCTCTTAAGCTGGAATGCACGAGAAATAGAGGAAACTCATGCATCACGACTGTGAAGAATAATTCACAAAAACTCTCTGAGCTTGGTCTTTGTTATGGAGACTAAGTTATATGGTTAACGAGCAGAACAATTACAACGATCTTTGGGAATGGATGGAAGCTTTCATGTGGATTCAAAAGGGCATAGTGGGGGATTTTTTTTTGTTACAGATGGAGGATTGGAATGTGGTGATTCAAGACAATTCGGATAGACATATTGATGCGGTTACCACGGGTGAAGGGATCAAATGGCGGTTCTTGGGGATTTATGGTGATCCAGTGGAAGAAGAATGTCACAATACTTGGCAACGTATTTATCAATTAGTTTCAAATAATGCTTCTTCAACCTTGTTGCTATGAGACTTTAATGAGATATTGTTGGATGATGAACGGGTTGGAGGTTCAAGCAGGTAGAAGGGATCTATGGAGGGGTTTCGAGATGTTGTACCCCAATTTAGTTTGGTGGATTTAGGCTTCTGTGGACCTAAGTTCACTTAGAAGAATGGTTCGGTGGGGGTTAACTATCTAGGAGTGAGATTGGATAGAGGACTAGTGTGCATGAGATGGAGGGACTTGTACTTGAGATGCCAAATTTCTCACTTAGATGTTTTTTGGTTAGGACTATCGCATGATTCAGGTAGATCTGGTGCGGGTGACAAATGAGAGATGGGGGGATGAGGTTGTTTCGGATAGAGCCTTATTGGTTTGGAGGGAGGGATGCATAGAAGCCATTCAACATGGTTGGGAGACTTCATCTCCCATGTCAATTGGAGAGAAACTTAGTGCATGTGGGTCGAGGTTGGTGGCTTCGAATATAGAGAGAGGGGGCTCGGTGAGAAAACAAATACAAGAAATTTGTAGGAGGATTGATTCTTTGCTCATTAGGCAACATGAAGAGGAGGAAGGGGGGGAGTGAAACAATTTAAATCCCGTTTGGAGTCTTTGCTTGACAAGGAGGAAATGTTTTGGGCTCAACGGGCGCGAATGGATTGGATGAGGATAGGTGATAGCAGGAAGAAGATAGAGACGGTGGCATGTGACTTTTTTGTGGATCTTTACACCTCGCAACATGCGGGACAGGAAGATTTTAATGCTGCCATAGGAGAGGAGGGTACACAGCTCACAGAGAAGAATTTGCTCATGCTGGATCAACCTTTCATTGCCTACGAGGTGCGGCCGGCTCTATTCAGTATATAAGGCTATAAAGCTCCAAGACTAGACGGGTTTCATACGGTCTTCTAGCAAAAATGCTAGACTGTGTGGGCAATGAGGTAACTTCTTTTTGTTAGATATTCTTAATAATGGGGGTTCATTTTTAGGAATAAATAATACTTTTATTGTTCTCATTCCTGACACTAAGAGTCCGGCTCATATTAGTGATTTTCGTCCTATTAGTCTCTGTGATGTTTTGTATAAAGTGGTCGCAAAAGTCTTAGCTAATAGGTTGAAAATTGTACTCTCTGGTTTGACATCCCCTTTCCAGAGTACGTTTGTTCATGGCAGGCTTATTACTGATAATGCTATATGTGCTTTTGAGCTTATGCACTCACTTAATAAAAAGGCTGGAGGTGGTTCGGGGTTCTTAGTTCTTAAAGTTGATATGTCAAAGGCACATGATAGGGTGGAATGGGATTTTGTGACTAATATGATATCAAGGATGAGATTTTCAGTTAAGTGGAAGAATTTGGTGCTTCAATGTATTGCCTCTATGAGATTCTCGTTACTTATTAATAGGGAAGCACATGGGTCCACTTCAATTGTGGCGTCGAAAATCTTTATCTGTTAGGAATAGAGAGGTTCTGATTAAAGCAGTAGTGCAATCCATACTGAATTACATAATGAGTTTGTTTAGACTTCTGAAGAATATTTGTACTGAGTTTACCCCCTTCCCTCTTCCTTTTGGTAGGATGACTTAGTTGATAGAAGGAGAGCCCGGTGGATATCGTTGGAGTCGACGTGCAAGTCAAAATTTGAAGGAGGTGTGGGTTTTAGAGAGATTAAGACTTTCAATAGGGCGTTAGTGGCAAACTAGAGTTGGAGAATAATCACAAATCTTCAATCATTGATGGCGGAGTTGTTGCGTCATAAATATCACCGGTTTAACAATTTTTGGGATGCAGAGTGTAAAAGGAAAATTCATTGCTATGGAAAAGTGTTTTTGGGGTAGAGATTTGCTTAAAAAAGGGCTTAAATGGAGGATCAGGGAAGGCAGAAAGGCTCTAGTATTCGGTAGCCCTTGGACGCCTAGGCCTTTCTCTTATAGACCAATTATATCTTTATGGGAGGATCACCTTCTATGGGTTGCCAATCTTATGAACAATGAAGTGGAGTAGAACGTTGACCTCATAGGCCAATGGCTCCAACCATTAGACACTGAAATTATTCTTGCTATGCCAAGGGGCAACTAGATGTTGAAGACACGATTATGTGGCATTTCGAATCAGATGGAGAGTATAATGTCAAGTTGGGTTATCACATTGAGATGATGTTAAGACAAGAAGGGGGGACAGCAGAAGGCAGTCGACTTGGGGATGGTGGAATGGTTTGTGGAGCTTGACTATCCCAAAGCAAAATTAAATTTTTTGTTTGGAAAATTTTTGTGGACATCCTTCCAACAAATCATTTCCTTTGGCGGCGACACATTCGTTCGGATCCTCTTTGTCCGCGGTGCAAGGGAGATGAGAAGGATGCATTGCATGCTCTAATGAAATGCCTGGGGTGGAGCCTATGTGGAGACATTCTATGTTTGGAGGGCTGTTGGAGGAGATGGAGCAGGGACATTTGGGTGATATAATTTTTAAGACTAGACGGAAATTTGATGGTGAGGAGTTCTCAATTTTTCTGACAATGTTATAGAAGTGTTAGGGCTTTCAAAATGGCCTAGTCTTCAGGGGAGAAGATGGGTAGGTGGAGGAGATCTCAGTTGAGGCAAGGGAGTATTTCACTGAATTTTTGAAGTTGCATTCAGATAGGAGACAGTTAGGTGGGGGACGGGACCAGCAATGGAGGCAGAAGAGCATGGGATGGATAAGAATCAATGTGGATGCTTCGGTTAGGGATGAGAGAATCAGATTGGAATTGGGGTTGTATGCCGAAATGCGGAGGAGAGGCTAGTGAGGGCATGTGCTAATACAATTGGAGGGAGATTAACGCCAAATTACGGTGAATGTTGGGCATTGATTATGGGAGTACAACTGGCTTGGGAATGGAATTGCAAGGAAGTGGTTTTTAAGTCAGATGCCAGTAATGTCATACGCCTTCTACAAGAGCTTGAACCTCGAACGCCTAAAGGTCTACTATTGGAGCCAGTTAAATCTATTGCTCAGGAGCTCGAAGCATGTTAGTTTTATGCCATTGATCAGCAAGCGAAAGAAGTTGCCCATCTATTAGCCACACAAGCTTTAGATAGATGTTTGAATTCTTTTTTGGGACAATGTCTCTCCTGATTTTATTGTACAAGCTTTGGCTTCGGACATTTTGAATTGAAGGAAATATGTTTATTAATTGCCAAAAAAAAAGAGAAATAATTAATTATTATCCTAAGTGAATTTGTCATTTTTGGATTTAATAATGTAATTATTTGAATTGGTGTTTTGGGATCATTTGTGATTAATTAAAACGATCCATTTCAAGGAAATTAAAATACTTCTCAGACGAGACTTGAGATTTCCAATTGTTGTGTCTATCCTTGGCAACTCTTGGCATTTGTTGTGTGTCATGCCCCCTCAATTCTACTACTTATTATTATTTATACTCTAAAGCGGGAGTTTTTTTCGTTTTTGTGCAATTTGAGAGGAAGGGACTTACAAAAACTACTTTTATATAACTTTATTTAGCCTTAGAAAAGGTTAAATAACACAACATATTATGTTGATAAGTATTTTATTTATTATCACACCAAACTATGGAAAGGCCAAGCTTTTACATCGGTATATTTATTTATACAAAATTTGCTACACTCGTATATTGGTTTGGATATATTCTTATAACCAAAATATAGCTTTCCTTCTACATGCAAAATCCCCTTCCATCCGCGGGCATGCTTCGGTTCTTGGCTTGCTTGACCATTTTCTTACCTCCGATTATCTACAAAATAGTGGAAAATAAATATATGAGTACAACGTACTCAGTGAGAAACAAAATGCTTCGATACACCTTTTGCTTAAAAAAATACACTTTCAAGGAAATCGTCAGATGCACAAAGCCTTTAAATGTACAGAAGAGCCCTATCACTAGTTAAACCACTACCCGTAATGTGCGAACGATTGGCCAAGTTCACACAGCAAGGCCACAGAGATTCAGATTGGCCAAGACCACACAGCAAGGCCACAAAGATTCAGATTGGCCAATACCACACAGCAAGGCCACAGATTATCACATAGCCAGAAAGAGAACTAAGGTACCAGTTACTCACTTATGAAAACTTCATGAATGAAGAAAGAGAATCAAAATATCGGTTACTCACTTATAAAAACTTGAATGAAAAGGGAATCAAAGTACCGTTACTCACCTCAATAATTCTAGATGGAGAAGTACCTTCAAAATCTTAGTATTTCTCAATCAAAGCGGTTATTTAAGTGGGGATTCTTTATATATATATGAGAAGACTTTATTTCATATGAAAAATGAGGGTTTTAGGGGGTTTTGCTTAGGGTTTTATGGCCTAATCTAATTTTGGACGAATTTTCCTTGTAATTGGCCTTTTTATACTTGTGTAAAGTTAAATATTTTTAAATGTCATTTGAAATCCACTATTTGCAAAGCTAACAAGTGTCTTGACACTTGGCACCACCATTAATTGTAAAACTAACACATGCCTTAAAACTTGGCACAAGTGGCAATTTCCTTATTTACAAACATGACAAGTGTCTCAACACTTGTCAAAACTAGCATTTTTAATTGTAAAAATATCATGTGTCTTAAAACTTAACAAAAATGATAAGTTTGTTATCTACAAGTATTACCAAACTTTGGCCCAACTAGCATATTTAATTAGACAAACATTGTTAAAATTTTCGGGATGTTACATTGTGTCTATTCATTGACACATTTTGGTATATTATATATAGCCCTCCACCCTTATGCAATTTTCACTCAACGTGCATTCAACTCTTGTTTTCCAAAATCATAAAGAGAGTTTGTGATATTTCTCGATTTGCCACGTTTTGTGATTTGAAGTGTTTCTATTGTAGGAATGACAACCGTACAGGTTCGGGACGGGTATGCCTTCCGGCTTCCCCCGCCCAGTAAAGGAAACCCCCCCAGTACCTGCCGCCTACCTGATTAAATGGAGGTATGGGGAGGGGGAGGTTCGGGACGGGTATGAGAAAAAACCCATTACCCGCCCTATTAAGAAAATACTAAAAAAATTTAAATAGAAACTACATTAAAAACATCCAAAATATCATACATTGAGCTCAAATTATCAATGTAATTCAACTAGATGTCAAAATTTAAATCATTAAACATTTAACCACACATGACACATCAAATTTAAAGTTATTTTAAAGAAACTCAAAATTTGAATTATGTATTAAAATTAACTAAAAATTTAAAATAAAGAACATTGGGCAAAGTAGTCGAGGCACATTGTTTTAACTTTGGGTATAAGGGTTCAAATCTTCACAGGGCCTTCTCCTATACCAAAATATATTTTTTTATAATAAAGAAATGCTATCGGGTATCGGGTTAGGGTGGGTCGGGCGGCCAGTACTCGGCCCCCGACCCGATAAGAGTTCGGGATGGGGAACTTCACCTTGTACCCCTTCCAATACTTTAACGGGGCTTCCCGTTCGGGGAGGGTACTTGCGGGTACCGAGTTTCAAGTGTAAAATTGTCATTTCTATTCTACCACAAGATGTTCGTCGTTGTATTTTGAGAGACGATTGCCGGTCAACCGTAAGCACCTAGGTGAGGTAAAAACGTCTTAAAGACATACAGTCTAACTCTAGCCTCAGCGTTTTTTATTCTACTTTCTGTATTATTTCTTCTACTCGGTTTAAGCAAGTTTGCGGTATATTTTCGAATATAATTTACACCATTCTACATTTCTATTTTTCCTAACATTTTCATGTCGATATTTGAGGTGATTTTATGTGGAACAAAAAGTGAATTATTGGCAAATAGCAAAGAGTGTGTGTCTTTTGTGCCAACAATCTCCTTAGTAATTAAGTCTTAAAAATTATCATTTGATCCTTTTATTTCGAGTTTTTCTTTTAATAACTTAGTCAACATTTTAGCACTTGGATGGAAATATCCTTCAACAATCACTTTAGCCCATCCTAGTCCTTGATTCAACAACTATTTTGAACTGTCAACCTATTAATTCTTAACTTGACTATCTTTAGTTTTGACATGTACTTTCGTGTATAACATAAGTAATAATTAAAATCATGTGAAAGTTTACATCACATTAAATATGTGGTTAAATATGATGTTGTCATATATCTAAAATTTAAAATTTAAATTGATTAATAAATGAATTTGATTTTTAAGAGTATCTACATTAGTAGTGCTAAAGTAGGTTGTTAGTGGAGTTGTTAGTTAATAACTTAAAAAATAACCTATATTGGTTGTGTTAGAGCATCCACATTGATAGTACTAAAATTAACTATCCACATAAGTAAAAAGTAGAGTTGTTAGTGATTGTTAAATGACACCTAAGTAAGTTAAATTTAACTATTAATTTGTGCCACATTGGTAATTCTAAATAAAAGTCTTAAATTTAATCATCAATTCAATAGTCAAATAGTGGACTAATCACAATTTAATTAAAATAAAAAAGAAGAAATAATATAACATAAAGTGTTAAATTTATTATTAACTTCAATAATAAAACTAACTTATTAAATTAAATGCTTTTAATAACTACTTAATACCACTAATTTAGATTTTTTTTGAGTTGTTAACTAATAATTCTGTTAAAAATGTGCTTTAACACTATCAATATAGATAAAAATATACTTTAACACTATCAATATAGATGTTGTTAAAGTAATTATTAAAAATATTTAATTTAATAAATTATTAATTTTATTGTTAAAATTAACAATAAACTTAATAAAAATTCTATTTTTTATTTATATGAATAGTTGATTTTTACGCCGTCAATCCTCGCATTCAAGAAAGGACAGTAATTCGGCACAAACGTCGTACTGACACTGAAATTGGAAAATATTTCCGCCCCAAACCCATATCTTCCCTTGCCGGTTTCTCTTCTCAACCCGGCCAACTTCCGTCGCCACCCTGTAAGACCTCATCATCTATCCATACTGCACAGTGAGAGGGGGAAACAGTTGGGTGGGGCAGGGTACTTGAACTTCGATAGAAATGGAAGAAAATCGTCTTCTGTCCATGCTCCCTCGCAAACTCATCAAACCGGAAACAACCCTCCAGCTAAACAACCAAAGCCTCCGTAGTGATAATACTTACTCGAGTGGAGGCGCCAAGCAGGATCCGGACCCTGCTGTTGCCCTGCATCCGTTTCAGGTGACTTTCCGCTTGCTCTGCCGCATCCATATCGCTGGAGGGGTCATTGGAAGTTCTGGTTCTGTGATTAAACACCTTGAGGCCCTTACCGGGTCGAAAATTAGGTTTGAGAACCGACTGCCCAACTGCCAGGAGCGTGTGGTTAACATAATGGGTGATGCCAAGGTGGAGAGAAAGGTGTCTTTGGTGGGTAATTCCGGTAACGGTGGAAATAAATATGGTGAACTGGTGGAGGTATCTAGGGCACAGGAGGGATTGATTAGAGTTTTTGAGAGGGTTTTGGAGATTCAAGGGGGCGATGGAAATGAAAATGATGACATTAATAGTGTTAAGAACGGGTTGATTGGTTGTAGATTGCTGGTGGCCTCTGGTCGAGTTGGGGTGGTTTTGGGGAAGGGAGGTACCATTGTTGATGGCATACGGAAGAGTTCTGGGGCAAAGATTTCTGTTCTCAAAGAACAGATTCCTGCTTGTGCCAGTCCCCACGAGGCAATAGTTCAGGTTGTCGTTATGGTTATTTTGTTTCATTAATGTGTGCCCTTGTCAATTTTGAGTGTTTAGATGCTTACATTAATGTGGTTTCTGTATACAAGCATTCTACTTTTATTATTATATGTTTTATTTATGAATAATGGTTAAAGAAAGGGGATTATGATTTATGTAAGGTCAGAATGCATGCTGGAAAATGAGGGGTTTTGCGTTTTAAGAGAAAGGGGGTGATGATTGTTAACCCGTGAATTCGTCCCTTGCTAAATTTTATTGTTTAAGCTCTGTATTTTGGTTGAATTAAGAACCAAAATGACTTCTACTATTATGCTGGTTCAACACTGTGTCTAAACAGGATATGGCACATTGCACATTCCTAGAGCATGCTAAATCGTTTCCAGACAATGAAGTTTAAGGGGGGAAACGGTGAGACAGGCGCAATATGTATGTCATACACAACGAATCCAGATTATATAGTGCATGTCAATTACAAATAACATTGAAAATTTGATTGTTAAATAAATAATTTTTGTTTGTTGGTGAATTGGTATCATTGGTTTGATTTATTTATTTTGTATTTTTGTTCGTTATACATGCTTATTGTATATATCTTGATCATGAATGCTGACATTTACTTCATATAGTCATTGCAAAGTTTAAATCTATGTCCTAAAGATGACACACATTTATTGTACAAGTTTCGCTGGCTGTTTTATGCATCTAAGACTCTGTGTCATGTTTTATGGCCTTGTTGTGCACTTTTTTTCCCCAAAATTGTCTTTTCTTGTGACTATTATTGTATGACTCTAGGACATGATGCCTTTAGAGCTAGTCTATTCTTCCTCGGATATTTAGTTGGCGTGTTAGGATTGCATTTTTGTTTCTAAACTTAAAATGTCAAACCACACAAATTTCTGAGGGCCCAATAAATCTTAGCTGCCACTCATTTTTATGGTGTTTAAAATAAAAGCACTGAGTACACACTTAGTTGCACTTAGAACCAGAGAATGATTTGAAAGAGGATGGAAAATTCTTGCCATCATGATAAAGGTTGTTAGTCTACGCTACACGAAGGGAATACGTTAAGGTTTGGATATGTGGGATGGGAACTTTTCACCATTTCTACCCTCGGCATTTATACTACAACTTTAAAATTTGTTTACTGAAATTTAGATGACTTAATTGCGTAAGAAGAAAGTAATAACTTTTGAATTGTAGCATCCACCTAGTCTACATTAGATCTTCCAGAAGTTATGCCCAATATTTACAGCTCCAAGGTGGAGTATTATCCTTCTCATTTATCTTCCTTGTTTGCCTGCTGTTCTGCTAAAAGAAACAAGGCAGGATTTTTTCTGTTTCTGATTTTGATTCTGATTCATCAATTTTTGAGCAATTCCAGAAAGTGGAACTAGTACTACACCAACAGAAGTATCTTTAGATCTGTGTATGCAGTAGAAGTTGGCTAGCTCCAATGTAAAGGACCAATTTCTGAAAGGGGAAAAAAAGAGTGGAGTGACGAAAACTTGTAGAACATGTTAATTATTATTTCAAAATAGAAATCAGTTAAATCAATCACATACATATATAGTTATATATATATATTTATCTTGGTATACACATGTATTACCTAAATCTCCACATCTCATTTGCACTCATTCTATATCCATATAGAAAGCTAATGGACTCTTCAATACAATACGTCCATTTGGCAGGGGTATTGAACAGTTAGCCACTGCACCAGATGGAAAAGATCGGTCATCCTGGTACCTTAGCTGAACTTCTAATGATAGTGTCCCTCTAGTTCTCTAGTGGTCATCTTCCATTAACATAGTCATGCCAGGCAAAATGTCATCAATCATGGGGCATTAAGTCTTCCCACTTCTGACAATCCAATCTATTTAATCAGCATGTCTATTCAAGTTGATTGCTCCTATTAACCATCACTAGAGATCACACGATTCATAAGTCATGACTAATATTTCTACGTAGGAAACAAGAAGAAAAATGAACACATGAATTTTATTTTAATTTTTAATTTTCCTTTTTCCCCCTTTCTGAAACTTAGAATATATTTCCATTATAGGAATGCTTTTTATACTCCCTCTATCACATATTAAGCATGTCTTTAATTTTTTATTTCTATATATGCCCCTAATTAATATATCTTGTCATTACTCTACGTCAATTACCTATGCATTGGATGTGCTTTCAAACAATTAATGAGACATAAGGGTATATATCGAAAAATATAGGAAATTTAGACCCTGTTTGATCCTCTTTATCAAAATACAAATTTCAGACTTCTATTAAATCTACACTACTCATTTCACTTCTTTATAATTTCTCTTTATAAATCAACTACCATAAATTGAATCAAACAGGCACTTAATGTTTCAACTATATTGACTACCATTTCTTAATTTGTGTGAAAATAACTATCGGAAATTCCTTTTTTTTTTGGATGGGGGGGGGGATAAATCGGACTGTCCTTGGACAGTGGAAGTATTATTCAAAAAAGTTTTTGTATTGGGTAAGATTAATTATTAGAAAAAAGAGAGGAAATAGAAAGTAAATGGATAAAAAGGTAAGGATTTTGCAGTGGCAAGATGGAACATAAAGCTAATGAATGTAGGTTCATGCATTTCCATATGTGTTTGTGTGGGTGTATCTCTGCACATTCATACAGACTCATAAACATAGTACTGGTTTTCTATTTAATAGGCACCTAAGGACATATGTTAATGATATGCAGATAGCAGGAGGTATTATGGCTGTAAAGAAAGCATTGCTTGCTGTCTCGCATTGTCTTCAAAGTTGCATGCTTGAGGAAGGAGCACATGGGCAGATGCCCTCCAATGGCGTGTCATCTGACCAACATGAAGAATCCATTCTAAGCCATAATTCAGACTTACCAACATTTGCTGGAGATGCAGTTGATTATCATCCCGTAGCCTATTCTTTGTCAGCAGAAGTTGACAGAAAGCTTAGCCTGGATGAAGATGGCACCCCAAGGCTAGTAGTGTTTAGATTCTTATGTTCTAATGCTTCTGCTGGGAGAGTGATTGGCAAGGGTGCAAACATTGTTAAATATCTGGAGAAAGAAACTGAGGCTTACATAAAGTTCTCATCTCTTGTAGCTGGGGTGAAGGAGCGGGTTGCAACTATTTCTTCACTGGAGGTTTTGCCATTATACATTGCTGAATTTCAGCGTTGTTAAATAATTACTTCTGCCATGAATCTCTTTCGCGTTCACTTTTGTTTTCTTCCATGCTCATTTTGGTGATCTCTGCAGAACCCAAATCTGTTATACTCTCCTGCACAGATCGCTGTTGTCCGTGTTTTTACCCAATCTGTAGAAGTTGGCCTCGACTATGCGTTAGCATCTTCCTTCGGTGAAGGTGATAAGTTGACTGCAAGGATTTTAGTTGCCAAAAATGAGACTGGTTGTTTGGTTGAGGAAGGTGGAAGAGTTGCTTCAGATATAAGTACAGCAACTAGTGTTGAAATACAATTATTGGATGCAGATCTCATCCCAAACTGCACCATGGAGGATGATAAAGTGGTCCAGGTCTGACCATCTGCTGCTGCATTTTTTTTCATGACTCAAATCTTTAGAACTCGTGATATTTGGCAACATGCTAAACTCTAGAATATTTTCCTTTTTCCTTTATCCAGAGCAACCATTTATAAATTGGCATTGGTCTTTTCAATGTTTATTTTTGAATTTTTGCTATATGGCAAAATTTTATTGGTTGAGTTTCGTTGAAAAATTTAAAAATTATGGTTTGATGTGATGGGAATTCGAGGTGTCTAAGTATATGGGTTGACACGTGTCCACAAAAGTGTAATCGTTACATCATTTAAGATTGTAACCATTTATAAATGGTTACCAAACGGATTGTTAGTTCTTACCAAACGGATTGTTAGTTTTCAGATTAAAAATTTTAGTACTTCCGTTGGTAGCAATCTTGAAGTCTGGATTGGAAGTTAACATAATATGATGTCATTTATATTTTAGGAGGTAATTCGGGGTCTAATAGACTGCTTTCGGCAAATTGCGAAATCTATTGAGGTTCTGTTACCGTTTTATGCAGAGAGAGCCTTGTTGACTGCTACTTTAAGTTCACAAATACTATTCTGGTACAGATTATAGGCAAGTATGAGAATGTTAGAAGTGCGCTGTTTCAAATTACTGGTAGGCTTAGGGAGAACTACTTTCCCAGAATGGCACTTAAAGCAGCTGAAGGCGGACATTTGTCTGAGTTACCTGTGGCATGCAGCAGTCTTAACAGAAGGGTCATGGGCCCCTCTTCCCAATTGGAAAAATTATCACCATTATCTTCTGTTGATCCATGGGATCGTGGACTGATGCATAGGTCGTCCCGTCCTCTGTCAACAGGTTTGCGACAAAAGCATGTAAATATCGTTCTGTTTTGTCTTTGAAAATTCTTGCCCATCATTTTTCACACAGATGCATTCTCTATCTAAAAATTTCGCTCTTGATGTGGGCTTATAATCACAGGCTAAAAGTAGAGGGAGTGCCACGAGACCTCAAGAGAATGCTGGGACCTTGAAAAGTTCTGCATTTAATCATGGAAGGTAACTATCGTGGCAGATGAATATTGAATGATTTCTGCCGTGTGTTGATTGTGCACGGGGTGGTAGAAATGAACTAAATTGGATATTATTTTCAATAAATTCTGCACGTACTAAAGGATGTCTATATCTCTAATGTACTAGCTGAAAGTGCAGGCAAAATTGAATAATTGTTAAGGAAAAATTGATTAAATTGTTAATAAGCTCCTCTTCTTAGCCTGGATGCAGATGGCACCCCAAGGTTAGCGGTGTTTAGATTCTTATGCTCTAATGCTTCTGCTGGGGGAGTTATTGGCAAGGGTGCGAACATTGTTAAATATCTGGAGAAAGAAACTGAGGCTTCCATAAAGTTCTCATCTCTTGTAGCTGGGTTGAAGGAGCGGGTTGCAACTATTTCTTCACTGGAGGTTTGGCCATTACATTGCTGAATTTCAGCTTTGTTAAATAATTACTTCTGCCATGAATCTCTTTCTTGTTCATTTTTGCTTTCTTCTATGTTCATTTTTGTGATCTCTGCAGAACCCAAATCTTTTATGCTCTCCTGCACAGATCGCTGTCGTCCGTGTTTTTACCCGATCTGTAGAAGTTGGCCTTGACCATGCGTTAGCATCTTCCTTCGGTGAAGGTGATAAATTGACTGCAAGGATTTTAGTTGCCAAAAATCAAATTGGTTGTTTGGTTGAGGAAGGTGGAAGAGTCGCTTCAGATATAAGTACAGCAACTAGTGTTGAAATACAATTATTGGATGCAGAGCCCATCCCAAACTGCATCATGGAGGATGATAAAGTGGTCCAGGTCTGACCATCTGCTGCTGCATTTTTTTTCATGACTCAAATCTTTAGGACTCGTGATATTTGGCAACATGCTTAAATCTAGGATATTTTCCTTTTTCCTTTATCCAGAGCTAAAATTTGATTTGTTTGCTGTTCTTAATTATATTTTTTTCCTGCTTTCTTATAGTCATCTTGCCCTTTTGTGACCCGTCAAAACAGTCTGCTTCTTGGAATGACCATTAGCGAAAAACAGCTGTCTCAATAAATAATCTCCTTGCTGTGCCATTTCTTCCACCTTTCGTAAGCTATATTTATATGATCGAAGTTAAAAGCTTTGAATTATTAACCACGATCATCTCTGTTTCCTTAATCTCATTTAAGCAAATATCAATTCGTCCATGAATTCTTCCTAAAGATTATTGATTCACCATTGTCGGCACATCACAGTCCAGAAAAGTTCCTTTTCATCTAATAATTTTAGCAGGACTACATATTTTCCGCTAGCGCAATCTGTTTTTAACCTTTTGACCTAGGGATCAGTTTGCGGCTTATGTTACTACAATGTTCCAAGAGAAAAATAGGAAGTTTTAATTTGTTGTACTTCTTACACTCTGTCTGGCAACGATTTATAAATTTGTATTGGGCAACCGTTTATAAATTGGCATTGGTCTTTTCAATGTTTATTTTTGAATTTTTGCCATATGGCAAAATTTTATTGGTTTAGTTTTGTTGAAAAATTTAAAAATTATGGTTTGATGTGATGGGAATGCGAGGTGTCAAGTATATGGGTTGACACGTGTCCACAAAAGTGTAATCGTTACACCATTTAAGATTGTAATCATTTATAAATGGTTACGAAATGGATTGTTAGTTTTCGGATTAAATTTTCGTCCTTCCAATGGTCGCAATCTGGAAGTCTGGATTGGAAGCTAGCATGATATGATGTCATTTATATTTTAGGAGGTAATTCGGGGTCTAATACACTGCTTTTGGCAAATTGCGAAATCTGTTTCGGTTCTGTTACCGTTTTATTCAGAGAAAGCCTTGTTGACTGCTACTTTAAGTTCACAAATACTATTCTTGTACAGATTATAGGCAAATATGAGAATGTTAGAAGTGCGCTTTTTCAAATTACTGGTAGGCTTAGGGAGAACTACTTTCCTGGAATGGCACTCAAAGGAGCTGAAGGCAGACATTTGTCTGAGTTATCTGTGGCAGGCAGCAGTCTTAACAGAAGGTTCATGGGCCACTCTTCCCAATTGGAAAAATTATCTCCATTATCTTCTGTTGATCCATGGGATCGTGGACTGATGCATAAGTCGTCCCGTCCTCTGTCAACAGGTTTGCGACAAAAGCATGTAAAGATCTTTCTTGTTTTGTCTTTAAAAATTCTCGGCCATCATTTTTCACACACATGCATTCTCTATCTAAAAATTTCACTCTTGATCTGGGCTTATAATCGCAGGCTAAAAGTAGAGGGAGTGCCACGAGACCTCAAGAGAATGCTGGGACCTTGGAAAGTCGTGACTTCGATCATGAAAGGTAACTATCACGGCAGATGAATATTGTGCACGGGGTGATAGAAATGAACTAAATTGGATATTATTTTCAGTAAATTCTGCACGTACTAAAAGATGTCCATACCTTTAATGTAATAGCTGAGAGGGCAGGCAAAATTGATTAAATTGTTAATAAGCTCTTCTTCTTAGCCTGGATGAAGATGGCACCCCAAGGCTAGTGGTGTTTAGATTCCTATGTTCTAATGCTTCTGCTGGGGGAGTGATTGGCAAGGGTGCAAACATTGTTAAATATCTGGAGAAAGAAACTGAGGCTTCGATAAAGTTCTCATCTCTTGTAGCTGGGTTGAAGGAGCGGGTTGCAACTATTTCTTCAGTGGAGGTTTTGCCATTACATTGCTGAATTTCAGCTTTGTTAATTAACTATTACTTCTATCATGAATCTCTTTCACATTCATTTTTGCTTTCTTCTATGCTGATTTTTGTGATCTGTGCAGAACCCAAATCTGTTATACTCTCCTGCACAGATCGCTGTCGTCCGCGTTTTTACCCGATCTGTAGAAGTTGACCTTGACCATGCGTTAGCATCTTCCTTCGGTGAAGGTGATAAATTGACTGCAAGGATTTTAGTTGCCAAAAATCAAATTGGTTGTTTGGTTGAGGAAGGTGGAAGAGTCGCTTCAGATATAAGTACAGCAACAACTGTTGAAATACAATTATTGGATGCAGATCCCATCCCAAACTGCACCATGGAGGATGATAAAGTGGTCCAGGTCTGAACATCGGCTGCTGCATTTTTTTTCATGACTCAAATCTTTAGAACTCGTGATATTTGGCAACATGCTAAACTCTAGAATATTTTCCTTTTTCCTTTATCCAGAGCTAAAATTGGAGTTGTTTGTAGTTGTTAATTATATTTTTTCCTGCTTTCTCTTATAGTTATCTTGCCCTTTTGACACCCGTCAAAACAGTCTGCTTCTTGGAATGACCATTATCGAAAAACGGCTGTCTCAATAAATAATCTCCTTGCTATGCCATTTCTTCCACCTTTTGTAAGCTATATTTATATGGTCAAAGTTAAAAGCTTTGAATTATTAACGACGATCATCTCTGTTTCCTGAATCTCATTTAAGCAAATATCAATTTGTCCATGAATTCTTCCTAAAGATTATGGATTCACCAATGTCGGCACATCACCGTCCAGAAAAGTTCCTTTTCATCTAATAATTTTAGCAGGACTACATATTTTCCTCTATCGCAATCTGTTTTTAACCTTTTGACCTAGGGATCAGTTTGTGGCTTATGTTACTACAATGTTCCAAGAAAAAATAGGAAGTTTTAATTTGTTGTACTTCTTACAATCTGTCTGGCAACGATTTATAAATTGGCATTGGGCAACCATTTATAAATTGGCATTGGTCTTTTCAATGTTTATTTTTGAATTTTTGCTCTATGGCAAAATTTTATTGGTTGAGTTTTGTTGAAAAATTTAAAAATTATGGTTTGATGTGATGCGAATGTGAGGTGTCAAGTATATGGGTTGACACATGTCCACAAAAGTGTGATCGTTTCATCATTTTAGGTTGTAACCATTTATAAATGGTTATCAAATGGATTGTTAGTTTTCAGATTAAATTTTTGTCCTTCCAGTGGTAGCAATCTGGAAGTCTGGATTGGAAGTTAGCATGATATTATGTCATTTATATTTTAGGAGGTAATTCGCGGTCTAATAGACTGCTTTCGGCAAATTGGGAAATCTATTTAGGTTCTGTTACCATTTTATACAGAGAGAGCCTTGTTGATTGCTATTTTAAGTTCACAAATACCCTTCTGGTACAGATTATAGGCAAGTACGAGAATGTTAGAACTGCGCTGTTTCAAATTACTGGTAGGCTTAGGGAGACCTACTTTCCCGGGATGGCACTCAAAGGAGCTGAAGGCAGTCATTTGTCTGAGTTAGCTGTGGCATGCAGCAGTCTTAACAGAAGGGTCATGGACCCCTCTTCCCAATTGGAAAAATTATCACCATTATCTTCGGTTGATCCATGGGATCGCGGACGGATGCATAAGTCGTTCTGTCCTCTGTCGAAGGGTGTGCGACAAAAGCATGTAAGGATCTTTCTGTTTGTCTTTAAAAATTCTCGGCCATCATTTTTCACACAGATGCATTCTCTATCTAAAAATTTCACTCTTGATGTGGGCTTATAATCACAGGCTAAAAGTAGAGGGAGTGCCACAAGACCTCAAGAGAATGCTGGGACCTTGAAAGGTTCTGCATTTAATCATGAAAGGTAACTATCACGGCCGATGAATATTTAATATTTCTGTCGTGTGTTGATTGTGCAAAGGGTGGTAGGAATCAACTAATTTTGAAATTATTTTCAGTAAATTCTGCACGTACTAAAAGATGTCCATATCTTTACTGTAATAGCTGAAAGGGCAGGCAAAATTGAATAATTATTGTTAAGGAAAAATTGATTAAATTGTTAATAAGCTCTTCTGCAGAATTCTTGAAAGAATTCCCAAGTTTTCACTAACTTCTCATGTACTAAGGAATCTCTGCTTGGCTGTTTCGTGCACAAGTGATATTTTTTTGGATCATTTTTTATTTGCTTTGGCACTCAATTGGTTTTGCAGTAAGGATACAGTACCAAATCAAACTGTGGAGATGAGATCGGAAGAGCACACGTCTGATCTCGCTCTTCCGATCTAATGGCAGCAATCTGACCCGACTAAACGAGGTATGCAGTGTTGAAAATTATAAACTATTTCTTTGGGTTCTGTGGTTCCTTCTTAAGACATTTAATCTTGGATTTACTAGATTGACTGTTTTCACCCCTCATTTTGTGCTTTCATTTATAAATAAAAATAAAATTATAATGGAGGGTACACAAATGGGATTTAATGATGTATACTTATTATGGTACGAAGTCAATAGTTACTATCAAACTAATAAATGCAGTTTGCTTAAGAGTTGTTTCAAATTAAACCAAACATGTTGGGAATTAAAAACTTCAGCATAACTTTTACATCTGAGCTTAAGCAAACATGTTTCTCATTTCAGGTCATTCTTGACCTGACCCAAAAATTTTCCACCTCTTGGCTCTCTTTCGATTCTGTTGTACGGTTTCCTTATCTTAACAAGCATTTTAACATCTTTTTAAATGTTCGGGGGAAAAAAAAAATCTTTGTAAATGTTGATATGCTTTGAGTTAAGTAGCATATACCGTTTGCATTCTGATATTCAGACATCCATTAGTTTGATAATTTGATTCATTTTGTTATTGGATTTGCTTCGTCAGATCTCAGGTGCGACCATTGGAGTTCAAGTTCCTTCTGCTGAGGATGCTGAAGGAAAGGTAACCATATCTGGAGCACCGGAACAAGTCCAGATTGCACAGACCCTGCTTCGAGCCTTCATCTTAGTGTAGTTACTCCACTGGCTCTATAATTGTCAGTCAAGAAGGCTATTTTCTGTTGTAGATAGTGTTATTAGTAGTGCAGTGCTTTGCACCTGTAAGTATACACAGCCTCAAAATGTAGGCAGGTTATTGTTTTTGATTACTCCAATATATGATATATCAGGTTTTGGAAGAACAGCATCTTTTGTTAAAACTTTGAATTTTTATGCAAGTGAAAAGCTGAGGAATGTAAATGCTAGACTTATCAAATGAATTATTTGGAACCAGAGAATCTCCCAGTAAGTTCCAATGTTCAGAGGGATTGCATCTGAGAGTTAAAACATATGGTACAGGGAACTTTACACTATACTATTACAAAATTATCCTGGAACTCTTGAAAGTCTTATTGGGCCCTCTGGCTTACACTAGTTTAATACGCAATATATATTCAGATCCTATGATTTAGAACTTCTTTGGGCATTCCCAGAAGTGATAGTACTGTGGCACAGATGTGTCTTGAAGAGAGGCCAGCTTCTTCAATTTGATCCTCGGGTGCGCCATGGTCAATGTACCTATCGGGGAGCATCATCGATCTTAGCTGCACACGTAAGAATAACAAAGATTCTGTCATAGGCTTGACCAGAGCTTAAGCCTCGGATGAGATAAGTTAAAACTCAAGAAAATGGGTAAAACAAATTTTATTTACCTTAACAGGTCCATCCAAAATGCCATTTAGGCTTAGAAATTGTGACACATGGGATCCAAAACCTCCAATAGAGCCTTCTTCCACAGTGATTAGTATTTCATGCTCTTTGGCTAGTCTTCTGATGAGATCAGCATCCAATGGTTTGCAGAACCTTGCATCGGCTATTGTTGGTCGTATGTTATGAGATTTTAGCATTTCTGCAGCTCCTAGACATTCTTGAACTATCGAACCGAATCCAAGAATTGCAACTCGATCGCCTTCTCTCAGAATCCTGCCCCTCCCAATCTGTTCAATGCTTAGTGTTAAAGACGTGGAACTGTCTCATTTACATTCTGGAATTCAAGACCTCTTTCGAACTAAGAGGAGAATTGAGGAAGTTCTAGTGCTTACCTCAAGTGGGATCCCTTTGTTATTAGCAGGAAGAAGTGCTCCCACGCCATTACCCCGTGGAAACCTGAAGCAGCTTGGCCTGTCATCAATGGCTGCCGCTGTTGCAACCATGTGCATAAGTTCTGCTTCATCAGATGGAGCCATAACTATCATGTTGGGCAAGCAAGCCATGTATGCAATGTCAAATGCCCCACAGTGGGTCGGTCCATCTGCACCCACTAAACCAGCTCGATCCATAGCAAACCGGACAGGTAATTTCTGAAGATCGACATCATGTACCACCTGCAGGGACATTGAAGATTGTTAGATTCTGACTGCTAGGAAGCAAAAAAGAAACACTTAAATTGATGTTTCAGTCTATTGTTTGATCTTTTAGACGAGGGGGTTTGACATCTGTGACTTCTTACCTGGTCGTAACCTCGTTGCAGAAAGGATGAATAGATGGCACAGAATGGCTTGAGACCCTCAGTTGCTAAACCGGCTGCGAAAGTAACAGCATGCTGTTCTGCAATACCTACATCAAAACAGCGTTCTGGAAACCTCTTCTGGAAATAATTTAGACCAGTTCCACCTCCCATTGCTGCATGAATAGCCACAATGCTGTTGTCTTCTTCAGCTTCTCTTATCAGTGACTCTGCAAAATATTGAGTATACGAAAGTGTAGGGGATTTCAACTTCATCTGCTTTCCTGTCTTTGGATCAAACTTAACCACTCCTGGAACAGCACGAAAGAGACAAGAATATATTTAGTATTCTACGAAATGAAACTCTGGTTTCGTGCCTTACAATTAGTTTTGATCTCACCGTGCATTCTATCAGCTGCTGCCTCGGCTGGGGGATAGCCTTTTCCCTTCTCTGTTATAATGTGAATTAGAACCGGTCCTGGTGCTGGCATCGTCTTTACTTTTTCGAATATAGTAACAAGATCATCGATATTGTGACCATCGACTGGACCAATGTAATATAACCCGAGTTCCTCAAAGAATGTAGAACCAGAAGAGCTTATCATACCCCTTGCATACTCATCAAACTTTGCTGCTACTTCATGTGCTTGTGGACCAATTTGCTTTGTAAGACTCTGCTAAGACATGAAATTTCCGTTAGAGCTCTCTTTTTATTGAACAATTTGGTAGAGAAGCTATAGATAAAGATTTCATTTACTTTTGCTGCTTCTCTAAGCTGTCTAAACTTGGGGCTTGCTTGTAGCTTGCTTAAAGCTCGGCTGAGGGCACCAACGGGGGTGGCTGGGCCATCAAGTGTAGCCGTAGGCAGGGAAACCTGGCGGTTGTCATTCAGTACTACAATAAGGTTAGTGTCAAGAAATCCTGCATTGTTCATCGCCTCGTATGCTTGTCCTGCAGTCATTGCTCCGTCTCCAATAACGGAGACAACATTGTTTTCTTTTCCTAATAGATCTCTTGCCACTGCCATACCTATTCAGTATAAAGTACAAATAACAAAAATTTTAGCTTCTTCTTGTTTAATACCGACTTATGGAAATTGAAGTGTATATCGAAATTTACCAAGTCCAGCAGAGATGCTTGTGGAACTATGGCCTGCACCAAAAGCATCATAGACACTCTCCTCTCTTTTGGGAAAGCCTGCTAACCCAGAGGTCTTCCTAATTGTGTGCATTCTGGATCTCCTTCCAGTCAGAATTTTGTGCCCATAAGCCTGCATTTTTATTCCATTCATATACATATATCAGAATCTTTTGCTGAGCTACAGTATAAACAGATATAAATCAGCCCCTTTGTTTCACTTTCAACTGTTTAAACCTTAAGTTGAACGGCATATATTAGCGCAGTTTGAGGTCTTCCATTCAATTCTTGTTGCCATCCTTGTTTAAAGTTGATAGACATACACAGTAATTTAGTTTTATTTATTTTTATTTTTATTTTTTTGAGTTGGGTTGGGTTGGGGGGGGGTTCAATTAAAACGACGAGACGAATTTACGATACGGACACACAATGATTTACACAACGTGCAATTGGTAAGAATTTAGTTACCGATATGTCTTAAGTAAAGAGTGACATGCTGAACCATGGAGAGGGGGGGGGGGGGGCTAAGGATGTTTGGCTTGGACTTGATTTCCAAGCATTACTGGGTGATATAGAGCTAACTGTATCTGGATGACAAGTTAAATATTTTTGACAAAATTGTACCAATACCCTACATCATGCAAGTGCCCGAGATGCGTCTTTAAATGAATATTGGAACATTCTGTCAAGTGATTTTGCTATAGAGACCACCTATGAACAGCAACTGAATAAACTCAACCTTGGGTTCATGAATCTGCACTTGGGTTCTTACGTTTTTTCAACTTCGTGGTCTCCATTGCAGAACTGGTTGGCTTAAATATTAGGCTTGATGAAAGAAACAAGATGGTGTTCTTGTTTAATTAACCCCAAAAATTGAAAATCCTTTTACCTGGTGGCCAACATCCCATATAATTTTGTCTTCAGGGGTATTGAAAACATGGTGCAGAGCAACAGTCAGTTCCACCACTCCCAGGCTTGAACTTAGATGCCCTCCTGTTTTTGATACTGTATGTACAATCTCTGATCTGAGTTCTGCAGCTAATTTCTTAAGATCCTACCAATAAATGGAACCAAATATGACTAAACAAGTAGCAGAAATTTCATAAAACACCATGCATGATCCGAAAAATGCATCAAATATATCTACCTTAATAGAAAGATTCTTCATGTGAATTGGATAATTGATCGTATCCAGTATCGGTGTAGGCGGCATTCCACGGGAGAAATCTGTCTGCCAAACATTATTGTCCTTCTTTATTACAATACTTCCTTCCTCTGAAGCTGAACTATCAGCAGATGCTTTCACACTTATCTGTAAACACATCCACACAACCATAATGAAGCATGTATGAAAAAACTACAAAGAAGTTGTTCTTCGATCCAGGCCATTAAAAAGAACTCTCAACAAATGAAAAATTAAGAAGAAGAAGAAGAAGAAGAAGAAGAAGAAGAAGAAGAAGAAGAAGAAGAAGAAGAAGAAGAAGAAGAAGAAGAAGAAGAAGAAGAAGAGGAAGAAGAAGAATTAATACTAACCTGCTTTCTTCCGCAGAAGTTGAACTTTTGTGGTGTTAAATATTGAAGGGTGGGGTGATTAACTCTACTCACAACTCCAGAAACAGTCATTTTTCTGAATCAAATTTTAAGGTAGAACAAGTTTCAGAGAACTGAATGGCTCTCCTAGAAAGAGAGGTTGGCGATATGGGGAGTATTTATAATAGTAATGAGTAGTAGAGTAAAGAAGCAGTTAAAATCATCATAAAAATAATACACATTTCCCACGAGACTCTGTATACTCCAGGCGACAAAATCGGGCCATGTCACACATTTTTGAAAGACTATTCACTTATTTAAATTTAGGCTTCAACGTGTATAACGTACGCCGTTGTCAAAAATGTGTTGCACGAATGAGATGGCTTCCATGTTGTTTCCTTGCTTCGTGCATGTACAGGTATAGATACCTATAAATATATCTACTTCTAAGTTGATCTCTAAAGAGCTAGATACACCGAGTCTCACAGCCAATAAAAAACACAGCCACAAAGGAGCCCGATCTGTGTCAGTAGTCAGACATGTACTTCTAATACATATGTTCTAGCTTCGCCCCATTATGGAGCCAAATATCCACACCATGTGTAAGATATCATGAGAGGTTCACATCTAGTGGCGCTAGATAGTTGATGCTAGATAAGAATTTCGTACTTATAAGGCGTGGGCCCGTTGTATCTTTACTCAAAATCACCCCAGCAACATATGACACAACTAGATCAGACCTTTCAAATTAAATACAGATCTCAAAAACCAGAACCCATGCGCAGATTGTTTCTTCTCCATTTTAACTAGAGACATATACATATGTGTAATCTCAATGACTACAGAGTTTTATAGTTTAAAGTAACAGAACAGGAGAACTAGACCGAACCCTAATCAGTTTGGTTCGATCTTCATAAATTCACAATAGTTGAATATTGCAATATCCGTGCAGGGTTTTGAAATGAACAATTACGCAAGGTATCTAATTAAATAAATAGCACTTAACCCTGATTTAGAAAAGAAATTAATGAATGTAATTGATTTATTCTAGTGTAATTGAGTAAACCATGCTCTTTCGTCACTACTCTTAGGGAATCTTGCAATATTTTATTTCTAATCGGGTCACACTGGCGGAGCTGGGGGCGGGGGGAAGCCGGCCTCGGCCCCCCACTAATTGGAAAAATTTCCATTATAATTTGTTTTTTAAAAAGAAAAAAAATTTATATATAAAGGTAATTTAGCGATGTGTAATATACGGCTCACCCTTTAGTCCAGTCCTATAATAGCTCCTGGCTCCGCCATTGTCGGGTCATAATCCTACCTGTTAGCTCCGAAATGTAATTTTTATTGGTATTATTTAAACTCAATAAGGTAATTAAAAACGATGTTTTTAAGAGGTTTGGATAATACTTACGTCAATAATAATTGTAGAGTTTTATTGCACAACACTCCTAAGCTAACTTCACGTACGTGATTTACAATGAGAATTGATAAGTTTACGTTAGCCGTATCACATGATCGGAGATGCGGTTGAAAAGACTTTGATAACTAAATCAAAGTGTTAGAAGAGTTAACATCATGATTGTAAAAATACTAATTACATTGTATGAAAAATTTCTACCACATCATATGTGTTACCCAAAAGTTTATGTAACTGTGCTATACACGTCACATGGATATTCATATATGCAGTCATATATAATGACATAGTCAGGAACTAAACTCAGTAGGAGCTAGTGACAAAGTTAGAAGCATTAACTGGTGGACTTATTTTATTTCTTTTTTTCCGTCTTCACTAAACAATATATCATATTATAAACGAAATTATACTTCGGCACTCACACTAAGACTTCTTATTATAATACCACATTTTTAAATACTCTTATAAATGGATAGTTATATTGACACTATAATCTTTACTAAATATACCACAAATTAATTGCATTAAAAGTCCCTAGTGTTTTAAAGTTACAATATTTATGTTTATAATCTTCTTATATCATTTTTCATTTTTAATTTTTAACCGGTTAATATATGTTATATATTTGAGAATAATTTTCTTTCAAAACATATGTTAATATAGTGTGTAAAAAAAATGGGAGGTGTAAATTTTTTTTTTTTTTTTTTGGGGAAAGTCTGTAAAAAATTTATTTGTTCATTGTACTTTACCAAAAAAAAAGTAATATCATTATAATTTTAAAAAATAAAATAAAATTTAAAAATATAACAATACTTTTAAATACTTTTATAAATGGATAGTTATATTGACACTATAATTTTACTAAATATGCCACAAATTAATTGCATTAAAAGTCCCTAACATTTTAAAGTTACAATATTTATGTTTCTAATATTCTGATATCATTTTTCATCTTTAATTTTTAACTGGTTAACATATATTATACCTTTGACAATAATTTTCTTTCAAAACATATGTTAATATAGTGTAAAAAATATTTTTTGGGAGGTGTAAAAATTTTTGTTTGGAAAGTTAGTAAAAAATTTATTTACAAAAAAAAGTAACGTCATTATGATTTTAAAAAAAATTGAAAAGAAAGAAAGAAAAGTCTATAAAGAAGCCAATCATTTCATATATTGCTTAAAAGAAGTTTTTAATGTTTATGAATTCACGATAAAACCTTCCCTTTTTTTCACCACAAACCTTGAAACGGTGAGAAAAAAATTGTTTTCAAGATAATCAACACAATGTTGCTATTGGAATCAAAATTAGAATTACAATTTAGTAGGAATCATTTTTTTCTTTGTTCTTTTTTTTTTTTTGGTCATTGTTCACACGAAATTTGTAAATGAAAATTAATACTATCTTTGTCCTAAAAAGAAGGTCCATTTTTTTAGTACGTCCCAAAATGTGGTCCAGTTTTCTTTTAAAAAAGTAGTTGAAATATTAGTTCTCTTATATGTCTCTATTAAATATACACAGTTATAAAAAAAAATAGAATTATTAAAGTGGAATAATTAATAAATAAAAGGGGCATAATAAGGAAATAATGTTAAAATTTATTTTTTTCAATACTTTTAAATAAACTTTTCTTAATTGATATAAAAAAGAATATGACGATCTTTTTGGACGGATGTAGTAATATGGAATAATAGCCACAATATTTTTCAAGCACCTTAGAGTAGTGCTGTTAAGGCACCATAATCTCATGTGGGTGCATGTATGCACGTCCGTGGGACGGGACTTGGCACCTATTAGAGGTGTCTTAATAGAATTGATAATAGCCGATTTAAGGATGCAAATAAAATACAAAAATGAAAACCTAAATAGGATGTAATTAGTAATTAGTTTTCAGTAAAAAATTCAAAATTAAAGAAAATAAGTAATTTTAATTTTTTGGAACATAAATAATTAATATAATTTACCAACAAAACTTAAATAGAAAAAAAAATCTCTAAGCAGCGTTGGAGCGCCAGTCTAGCTAAAAAAATAGATCGGGCTCTGAATTTAGAACCCGACGACGTAGTTCTTTGTAATTGGTGGTCGGGTTCCAAATTTAGAGCCCAACCTGTTTTTATGGAAAATCTATTACATGCGCAAACTCCTTATATTCCATCACCACCCCAAAAAAAACTCAAATAATAGTAATGATAGAGCTGGCTTCTTTATGGAGCTCAGTCTCCAATGAGATATTAATACCTCACCTGCACTATGTGAGGTATCAGCATCTCATTAGAGACCGGGCTCAATAAGGAACTCGGCCTTATTTCCATAGCCGGACCAATAGTGGTGGTGTTGGTGATGATGATGAACTGTTCAAAAAAAAATATTGATGATGAATAAAGGCCCCAACACACTGTTGTCTTTGTTAAGAGATAAATCTCACATCGACTAAATATAAAAATATAAATCAATAAATAAGCGTTTGAACTACTTCTTTTAATAGGTTGACTATTAAGATGGAGCCTCAAATCTTAATATGGTATCAGAGCTCGTCATGATCAAACGAGCAATTCGATCTGGTTAAGACTCAAATAAGCACATGGATTTCAATATTGGTCTGCACCAATGAGCCACTATCTCACTGGAGCATATTAAGAGATAAATCTCACATCGACTAAATATAAAATATAAACCAACATATAAGTGTTTGGGCCACTCTTCTTAACATGTTAACCTTTAAGTTGGACCCCAAGTCTTAATATGGTATTAGAGATCGTTAAGCTTAAATAAGCAATTTGATTTGGTTAAGATTCAAATGAGCACACATATTTCAAAATTAATATGCTTCAACGAGCCACTATATTGTGTGGACATGTTACCTCTTCCGATCTGGATAAATCTCACATCGACTAAATATAAAAATATAAACTAATATATAATCGCTTGGATTACTTCTCTTAATAGATTGAACTTTTAAAATGAAGCTTTTAAGTCTTAATATTCTTTATGAGGTCCCAACTTTGAACACACACATCATTCGACTAATTCTTCTTCCATATCTTCCCATTGTATAATAATAATAATAATAATAATAATAATAATAATAATAATAATAATAATAATAATAATAATAATCAGCTTGCATTCATCCCCTCAAATTCCTTAAGTAACGCAGAGTGTGGATGCATTGCCTTGAAACATGTTTCACTGGCAAACATTTTGAATTCAAATTTTTTACAACGTACATCGCACAAAAATAGTTTTTCCATATTTGTATAGAAATTAAGATTTTTTGTAGAAAAATTTATTTAATAGCATTAAAAAAGTAAATTTATGATTATTTTCATATTATTGTACTCATTCATTCATTAATTATTTCACTTTAGTAGTTTTCTTTTATTGATATCATCAATGTATGTTAAATATGGGGTTAATTTCGCAAATCGTCCTCAACCTTTGAGTTAAGTCTCGATTTCATTCCCAACCTTTGTTAAGACAACTCACAGTTCCTAATCTTTGATAAATTCATAAAAATGTCTTTTTTACACTATTCTACAAAATTTCTAACAAAAGAACGATTATACCCCTCAAACTTTTTAACTTTTTTTTTTAAAAAAAAGTTTAAAAATAATTAAAAAAATGAAAACACCAACCCACCCACCCACATACCCCAACTAATTTTCTGCCGGAAAATGGCAGTAAAAATGCTGCCATTTCCGGCCGCTAAAGTGCTGCCAAAAATGGCAGTAAATTGGGGAGAGTCTTCCCCCTATTTTGTGTGAAATGGGGCAGAAGATCCCCCCCATTTGGCCGGTCGGAAACGGCAGCCAATGCTACAGTTTTCGGTAGCCAAAGTGCTACCAGAAATGGAAGCAGTGTTACCATTTCTGGCAACACAAATGGGGGAAGTCTCCTCCGATTTGGCCGCAGGAAACGGCAACCAATGCTGCCGTTTCTGGCAGCCAAAGTGCTGCCATTTCTGGCAATGGCAGCACAAATGAGGGGAGACTCTCCTCCCATTTGGTTACCAGAAACGGCAGCCAATGCTATTGTTTTGACATTATCAGATGTCAATGACAGAACCAATTGATACCTCAGATGTATCAATTATTTATGTAGAAGTGATATTTAAATCAAGTAAAACTTACCACATGCAAAAGAAAGCCATATGATCCTAACTTTCAGTTCAAGTCAGGAATTTCCGGTATTGGGAAACTATTGTTCAGTGGTAGAAGATTCAACAGGCCATGACTGTCTTCCGATCTAGTTGCCATGGGTCTTGGGAATTAGGTGAAAAGTCGTAAATATGGGGATCTCCTGTCCACCACATATCACTGGTTTTATGCCATAAGTTGTCAGACTCTCCCAATGGGTATACAAAACTTTGATTGTTTTCTGAACTTCTATTGTCTAACATATTTACAGATGTACTCAGGTGAGCGTCGTCCTGATATGTTACACTTTGATTTTCAGAAAGGTAATCATGCTCTGATACCAACTGGGAGGTGGTCTTCACCTCCAAGAACTATTTTAGACCCTGGAAGTTCTAGTCAGAACAATCCAACCAACCAAAAAGATTTTTGTCAAGAGTTTGACCAAGCTTTTGATATTTCTTATCCCTTTGGAAGATATTAAAACCTTTTTGTTTAAAAATTTTATGGATTTTAAAATCGTAGAAAATTTAAACAAAAATCTTTTAAATATGACTAAAAGTCTTGATTATTTAAAAGAGTCTCACTTTTTAACCGAGAAAAAGATTTCAGATTTGTTGAAAAAATAAGAAAATCTGTTAAAAATCTTTTCTTTTTTTACACCAGAAAAACTTCTTGTTAAAGAAAATATTCACTGTATTGATTTAGAATTAATTAAACTAAAAGAATTAGTTTTAACAATTTCAAAATCAATGTATGATCTTAAAACCTATATTGAATCGTTGTAATGAATAATTACATCAATTATCATTTTCTTGAGGCTTAAGAAATTTGTTGATGCTTATTATAAAGATGAAAAAGAAGCAGGAATCATCCTAAACAAATTTAATGTCACTGGAGATCAAGCTCAAGCAGCACAAAACAATCTCATCCTGGCTCTTCGAGCTAAATTACATGCTAGAATGGATGACATTGAATGGAGTATTTCCACTTTAATGAAAGACAAGCAGAAAGCTAGTCCTTCAGTTGAAGAACTTGAGAATGCTTTTAGCAAACTCAAGGTCACAATTTCCAGAAAGGTTATTTCTAATCGGAAGAATAGTACCACTTTCTTCACTTTCACACCAAAAACAGAAGTTTCCAAATGAATGTTAGACCATTCATAGGAACTTCTCAGACATTAGCTTCTACTTCTGGTCTGAATACCACTTCGGGCTCAATCACCACTACTTCGCAGAATAGGAATTTATTATCTAGATTGTTATCTAGAAATGAAAGAAGTCCTATTGTGTTAGAACAAATCGCTGATTTGGAAAGAGACACACAGATCTTTTCAAACAACGAAATTCAACTTATGAATCCTTCAAACTTGTACCAAACTAGTACTTGGGGATTTCAAATTGGTTTATATTACCACTCTCGTGAAGAAATTCTTAGCGTCCCTACAGGAAGCCAAGAAGTTCTGACTTTAATGTCACCTCTTTCTGCCACTGAATTACTTAGGTGAAAGTGTAAGTTTATTCATTTTGGCCTTCTTGTCATTGGTATTAAACTCTTAGCAAGAAAAGGACTTGGAGCTAAAGCTTTAATAACCTTACTTGACGCCCAAGATCCCAATATTGAAACATCCAATATGGGTATCACCGAGTTAGATCTCAACAATAATATAAGTATTGCCTATATTGCCCCTGACAAATTCTTAAAAACCATCCCAGAATTTGTTCAGAATCTGAAACTGACAATCCATACTAAAGGATTTGATGGCTGGATTGGCAATAATCTAGTTGTAAGTATTAACCTTGTTGGCAAAACAATGAATAATACTAGCACCAGACGCAGACTGAAAATTGATGGAATCATATCTGCATTAGATTCCTCTAGTATTAGATTTTTAGCTCTATTAATGGTTCCTTCAACCCAAAATGCTGGTTTACAATGGAAAATCGAAAATCCTAGAACCAGTATTTCTCAAAATTTGAGGTCAAAAGATGTTGTCACTTATGTAGATGCATCAGGAAATCTTTCTATCAGATTCAGATATTATCAACCTGATAGAAATGTAACTGACTTTGATAATCAAACCTTTTCTGAATAAATTGTCTTTTTATGGATTGGGACGAAAAGATAATTTATCCAGCTGAACTTGGCATTCAAGGCTTTGTTTCAGACCAATTCTCTGTTCGATGGAGCAAAATAATATAGGAAATCCCCTTGCCCATCACCACCTTTACTCTATACCAGAATGGTATAATGAGCAGTGTGGCACCCCTGTTACTACCTCTCGACCTCAGAACCAGGACGTAGAGGGATCCTCATCTGCTCACCCTCAGCGGCAAGCCGCAGCAGACAAAAGGTTCCGTTATATCTACCAAGACAAGGTTGTTTTGAAAATCATTGAAGATAGATACTACTGGTCTATCTTACATGATGACCTTATCTTATCTGAATGAGAAAATCATTTACATTCCAAATTTCCCTATTATTACTATGACAGTTCGGATTCTGACAATCCTTACTATGAATATGAAGAATTTCAACCCTCATCTTCTTCACTCCTTGAAACATCCAGAAAATATGAAGGAGCTGATCCCAAGGCCATGTGCTACGATTTTAGGTTGTTTGATAACAAGCTTCCTTATTTTTGGGATCCTATTACTGCCTCTCGACCTCAGGACCAAGAAGCATAGGCATCCTCATATGCTCATCCTCAGCAGCAGGATGAAGCAGACAAACCACCAACAACCCTTCAATTGGTATCAGAGCACGATTACGTTTCTGGAAACCAAAGTGTAACATATCCGAATGACGCTCACTTGAGTACATCTGTAAATATGTTAAATAATAGAAGTTCAGAATACAATCAAAGTTTTGTGTACACATTGGGAGAGTCTGACGACTCATGGCATGAGAGCAATGATATGTAGTGGACAAGAGAGCCCCATATTCACGACTTTTCACCTGATTCCCAAGACCCATGGCAACTGGAAACACAGTCATAGCCTGGTGAATATTCTTCTACTGAACAATAGTTTCACAATACCATAAGGTGGTCTTCACCTCCCGGATCTAGATATTTAGAAGACTGCTCATCTTCTACATCTTTCAAAAAACCCGTCACCTCGGCTTAATGGAAACAACTCCTCTTATGCTAAAGGTCGAACCTGACACTATGACATACAATCTAGGACATCCACCTAGAAATCCTGTCACTCTTTATGACTAAGAAAGAAAGGATCTTTATACCACAGGCAAAAGAAAGCCACCTGATCCTAACTTTTAGTTCAACTTAGGAATTCTCAATCTTGTTGGTAGCCACCTGCAAAATTGGAATACCTACCTTGAACAATGGACTGGTTTAGTCTATAGAGATTACCAAGCTCTCCATAGTAATGTTACCGATGGAGAAGCAATGGTCCAGATTGTTGAAAATTATCTTGGTGATGTTGCCAGAGCAATTTAGGAATCATACAAGGTAAAGTTTCTTGATAAGGTTGCTAACCTTGTTGCCCAAGGTAACAACATCAATAATTTCACTTATTTAGAGCTTGTTTGATGCTCTTTATTTGCTCTTTTTTTTGTCCAATTTATAATTTTACATACCACTGATTTGATATTTGATTTGACAACTGCTCAATTACAACCACATATTTCACACCTTTTAACATTCCCAATACACATTCTATCTCTCTCCTCTTTATAAATTTTATAAATAAATAGCAAACAAAGAGCTTCAAACAAGCTCTTAATCCATAGGATCGTTACTATTGGTGATGTATATACTAGATTAACGAATAGGCAAGCTGATGTCATGAGAGATTTGGAACAATTACAACTTAGAAATTGGGTTAAGGTTATTCCATTCCTCCAAGACTTCTTTGCCCTTCCTGCAATTTCTGGATATTATTATACCCCAAAATTAAGCACAAGACTTTTCACCGAACTCCCAGGAGATTTAGGAAAGGGGATTTCTGAAGCCTGGAGTAAGTCGATTGGAACAATGTCTTGCCAGAGTACAATAATACTGGTGCAAGAATTGTTTTCATTATTGACGAACTTAAGAAGCGATGTACTTATATCAAGATACAACGTGATCTTAAGCGAAACAATATGAGATTTCATGGAGAAATCTACACACCTCAATAATATGAGGCCTCTCTTAGAAAACCAAAACCTAAACAGCTTAGGAATCCTAGGAAAATTCCCACCATCAAGAAGAGCTATTATTTACGAAAATCTCGTAATAAGAAGCCCTATTTGAACCCTGAAAAGCATGTTCGAGAATACGATAAAAATCGAACATATAGAGATACTCTCACTTACTTTGCTTGTAAGCAACCTGGACATATTAGTTCCAATTGTCCAAATAAGCACAATCTCTTTATCAGAGAAGCTTGTTTGATCAATAGTATAAATGATGACATCCTGGAAATCAGATCAGATGTTTCTAAGGATAAAACCATTTATAGTATCTATTCGCTCAAAGGATTTGAACATGAAGGAATTGAAGAAATTGAAACTTCTTCTATTCAAATGTATCACGAAGATGAACAGCATAGAGCACTTCTTGCTAAGTACTTTGTGTACAATTGCGAATCTTACTTCACTGATAATTTTATCACTTCAATGGGAGAAGATGACTTGTTCACACAATTAGGTTGTGTAGGAACATTTTATACTCTACCTTTTGATCTCGTTTGACCAATTGTGCTTATAATTGGAAAAACAAGTATGACAGTGACAAAATCAAATGTTGTAATTGCGAATGATATCCGGCCTTCAGCAGACATTTCAAATGTTTGAAATGTTTGATTGAAATTTGTGCCACTTGTATCAAATTACTGCTGCCATTTCTGGCAGAACAAATAGGGGGAGTCTCCCTTATTTCGTGTGAAATAGGGACGAAATGGCAGCCAAAGTACTGCCAGAAATGGCAGCAGATGGCAGCACAAATGGAAGGAGTCTCCCCCCAATTGCTGTCGAAAATGGCAGCATTTTACTGCCATTTCTAGAGGCAAATTGGGGGTGGGGTGGGTTGGTTTTTTCTTTTTTTTTTAAAAACTTTTTTTAAAAAATTTTAAAATTTTAAGAGGTATAATCGTCCTTTTTGTTAAAAAATTTGTGGAACAATGTAAAAAAGGACGATATGTGTGAATTTATCAAAGGTTCGGGGCTGTAGGGGTGTTTTAACGAAGGTTGGGGACGAAATCAAGACATAACTCAAAGGTTGGGGAGGATTTGTGAAATTAACCCTTAAATATGAATATGTAAGAAAACTAATATTTCAACTTTATTTTTAAAAGGAAAGCGTTGAAGATTGTGAATTTCCCATGTTTTGTAAAAGATTACCTAAATACTTACCTACAAATAATATTTTCCTTTATTATGTGTGTTGTTTCCCTACATCTATGCACATCACATGATATGAGAGATTTTGCAAACCTTTTTTATTAACGTTTTTACAATTGTGGTGTCAAAAGAAAAAAAATTAATCGAAAATTGATAAACGTTAAATGAGTACATAGACATAGATTGAAGAATTATAATTGTTAAATAAGGGAAAAAAAAAAAAGGAACCTACCATCAATTCCACCAAACACATATGTTTATATATATGTTCACACAAAATAAGTTTTTTTTTTTTTTTTTTTTTTTTAGAGGGGGGACATACACAAGTAACTTTAAACAACAAATTTTCATAATAAAATCAGTAACTTTCTAAAATTTTTATAGTTAGAATTTCAATACAAAACTAACTTTTTATTTATCTATTTAACGATTTAAACCATAACATCTTACTTCAAATTATTATTATTGCGAAACCATTCAAAGATAAAAAGATTTAAAAAAAAGGGAAATAACTCAAATTAAAAAAGGGTGAAAGTTCAATGGGGACCGGGGACCTCATCGCAAAACAACTTATAATTTTATCGATCAAGCAAACATATTGTAAAATGTACGTTCTTCAATTTATTTTTGATATATTAATTATGGGAAAAACAACTGCAGGAAGAACATGTCCACATTCTTCAATTTTTTTTTTTTAATTTCTTCGAATTCAAAATTGCTCAAGAAATAGTTAGTACATTTTAAAAGTATCGAAGCGTCACGTCACTATATTCATGTAATACATCGGTCTTAATTTTGAAAAACTGAAAAACCATTAAAGAAAGCGAGAGTTTGAGTTGGAAAAAGATAAAAAAGACAATTAGACTTACTCTAAATTTTGGTTTCAAATGAAAATGTAAAAGTGACAGACCTGTTTTCCTCCGTAATTAATTTGAGAGTTCATTGCAAGTATGTTATTTTAAGTCATGGCTGAGATTTTGTAATATATATATATATATATATATATTGGAAAAAGAATTCGAGTAATTCAGGAGTACTATACTTCTGTCAATCAACAACTCACATGTACGTTATACAATAGAAGTATGCCTACTCTATTGAGGTCCTAGTTTAACACTAAGGTGAGTTCTATAAATCCACATATCAGTTTTTAATTTTGCTAACATGACTAATTATGGTACTCTTGAAATACCAGAATTTTGTTTGATATCTTGATAACTCGCAAGTAAAAAGATTCTAAATTTGCTTTTTTACCAGATCATGTGATTCTGAATTTCGTAAGAATAATGTTATTCATTCATCTATACTATGGGATAATAATCCAACATTAATGATAAGACTAGTCAACCTTTTATTGATTTATTACTCATGCGTAGTTTGTTGGCCTTGTAATAGGCGATTTTCTATACAAACAACGTTGGTATACTTACAAAACCGATTGTTAAAAAAGTAGTTTCTTGTGCTTTTTAACGAAGCCACGAGTGGTTTCTGGTGCATTTATATAACGATACAAGTTTTCTAAGTGTATTGAAGCTTGTTTTTGCAGAAAAATTGTATCATGTGTAAGTAGAGATTGATCTTCTAGTGGAAATTCAGTAAATCTTTCTTAATACTTTACAAATCATCATCATCCTTATTAATTCAAGAATCAATAATATTAGTAGTCAATTATTATCAATCTTAATCTAGCCCGTTTGGCACGCTACTTAGGATAAATGCAAAGCTCATCAGTCATCACCAAACTGTGTATCCATAATAAATTTCAATTTTGGACTTTGCTTTGTGCAACAATCATGTTTCTTTTTTTCCAGCGATTCGAAATTTGCGTTGATTAATTAACTAATAATACAAGAAAATAATAATACAAGAAAATATCAGCGCAAAGAGTTCAATCCTATGAAAAATTTTAGGGTTTATCTCTTACACTTTACAAAAAACTTTTTTGAATTTTCAATTTTTTAAAACATCTTTGCTTTATGTTTTTCAACGTGCAATATCAGAAATAAAGAAAAATCCTTCCCAAGTAAAAAATCAAGAACATTCAAAACGTGAAAAACTAATATGATATCGATGTTTCTCATTATTATAAGTTCTTCTTCATTAGCCAAACTAATTTTTATATTAAAACGTTTTTTTCACTACCATCACGTTTTTCATGAAATAAGAAGATGATTCTAGTAAAATAATAATCAACTAATTGTCAAGGATTTGTCCGATAATTACAAAACTCTTTCATAATTGATACTTTGTTTGTGAATTGTAAGCCACAAAATTTATTTGAATATAAAATCTGAAGCGACATATGTTGTCACAAAGGTGCCACGTCAAAGCTCCTGTCAGACGATGGGTCCAATCAGAACCACGTAGTCGAGATATCTATCTCTCTATGCAGTTAGCGTAAGGGCTCGTGGATCAGAACGAAAGGTCCTATAATGAGATAACGAATCACTCCCCCCTTGGACACAGCTAGAAGGCTGAACAGGAACTAAAGCTCTGATCCCTGATCCCCATGTTATGATCGTAAAGACGAGAGGCTATGAGTAGGCGCAGGGGGAACATAAGGAAAAGTTGACAGTCAGTGATGTTTATTAAGACAAAGCTAAATGTACTTTGTACTTTCATATGTATTAACTAAGTTTGGCCTAAACATATTGAATAAAATCCCTATAACACTCTGGGGCCTGCCTATATATAGGGGCCTTGGGGTGCCAAAGGAAAGGAGGCATGTTGCCTAAAAAATAGAATTTAGAGAGAGAATTATTGCATTATTATACTTATTTGCTCTCGAACTCCCTCCTGATCCGATTCTTGATCTCGTGTTCGTCTCAAACTTTTCTCCTAATAGAAAACCTAGTCTGTCCTCACCACTACATTACGTAATTATCGCTGACTTGGGCTCGCATCAAAACCTAACGTCAACAATTGGCGCTAGAGGAAGGGCCTTGCTTTTTAACGAGTAAGGTCCATACCAGTATATCAAACAATCTCATACCCCTCTATTTAAGAGATGGTGAGGAACAGACTAGTCGCCAGTAATCAAGACGGAATACCTTTAGTCTCACCGAAACAGCATAGGGCAGGTAAAGCCAATCAACATGAACCGGTCAATCCAGAGCTTGGAGCTCTACAAGCCTAAATGGAGTTCTTGTAGAGAGAAGTGAAAAGATTGAGGCAGCCGCCGCCCTCGCCACAAATCCCAAAACCTGTCACTAGGAGGATGAAGCCGACTCAACCTATCGTGGTCGTTCCCAAGTCAGAGCACCAAGAGCCTGCCACGTTAGGTCACAGCTCCCTGCTACGTCCTAAAGTTTCATAGGGGATAACCATCATTTTGGTCCCCGTGTAGAGAACGCGAGACCCAAGAACAGTGTGTTTGATAGGTTGGGACCAGAGCGGTCATGCAGCAAAGGAGCAAACCATATACCGAAAGATAAACCATAACAGAGTCAGTCTTACGACTCAAGAAACGAAGGAGCCCGTCAAGTAGGGTGGAATCAGAGGCATGATGGTATCCCTCTTCGTCACCAAGACAATAGAAGAGTTGAGGGAGAAATGGAAAGGCTTCAAAGAAAAGTAGCAGAACTGGAAAGCCAACATAATGGGGTACTTCAGAATTATGAGGTCATGACCGCTTCATCTTTTACGGTCTGGATACAAGCCTACCCCAATAAGAAAATGATGAAGACTCCCAACATTGATGTGTATGATGGGATCACTGACACGGTCATATATATTCAAAAGTTAACCATTTGGATAGAGTCGGATAGAGTTGGTCAAGCTATTATGTGCCGAGCATTCCCAACCACCCTAGGGGATCATGCGCTTCGCTGGCTCCTTGCACTCTCCGCAGGTTTAATCCAGTCTTGGAATGATATCATCTCAGTTAAAGGCAAGCTTCATGGGATCCAAAGCTCCAAATCAAATCACAAAAGCTCGTTGAGCCCAAATAGGGAAATCAAATTCCTTAGGCTTGAGTAGCCCAACTGGGGCACCAAAGCCCCAGATCAAATCATTAAGGCTCGTTGAGCCCAATCTGGAAAATGAAATTCCCTAGACTTGAGTAGCCCAACAGAGGCACCAAAGCCGCAGATCAAATCAACAAGGCTTGTTGAGCCCAATTAGGGAAATCAAATTTCCCAGGCTGGATGAGCCCAACTGGGGCACTAAAGCCCCAGATCAAACCATCAAGTTCATTGAGCCCTATCAGAGAAATCAAATTCCCTAGGCTTGAGTAGTCCAACGGGGGCACTAAGGCCCCAAATCAAATCACCAAGGCTCATTGAGCCCAATTAGGGAAATTAAATTTCCTAGGCTTGAGTAGCCCAACTGGAGCACTAAAGCCCCAGATCAAATCAATAAGGCTCGCTGAACCCAATCAGGGAAATCAAATTCTCAAGGCTAGATGAGCCTAACAGATGCAGCAAAGCCCTATATCAAACCATCAAGGCCCCCAATCAGGGAAATCAAATTCCCTAGGCTCATGCAGCCCAACTAGGACACCAAAGCCCCTGATCAAATCACCAAGACTCGTTGAGCCCAATAAGGGAAATCAAATTCCCAAGGCTGGATGAGCCCAACTGGGGCACCAAAGCCCCAGATCAAACCATCAAGGCTCGTTGAGCATAATCAGAGAAATCAAATTCCCTAGATTTGAGTAGCCCAACTGGGGACCAAAGCCCCAGATCAAATCACCAAGGCTCGCTGAGTCCAATAAGGGAAATCAAATTCCCTAAGCTTGATAAGTCCAACTCGGGCACCAAAGCCCCAAATCACGATCGTTGGACCTAGTAAAGGCATCGAAGTACTAGGTCTCATTTTAACCATTTATGAAACTCAATTGAGGCTCTAGGACTCTAGTTCGAGTTCGAACAATATTGACTGAACTCAAATTGGGGCAAATAAGGTTAAAATGTGACATTCTAAGATAAAATTTTCTAACCAGAACTAGTCTGAATAGAGGACAAAATTGGCATTCATGTCTCGTTACACTCTTCGAGGGCCTTAAATTGTTATGAACGAGACTACTCAATGTAACCATGAGCCAATGAGTAAAGCCCTAGGTCTTGTTAACAAGGTCCGATAGGCCCAATCAGCAAAAATTTGGTACCACTAGACCAATCAGCCCAATTGGGGCAGCATAACCTATATAGTAGATGATAAAGAAACAAGGAATCAGAGCCCAACCAATAATGCCCAGACTCAGATTGGGGCAGACAGAGTAGCCCAATGGTTCGGGTCGACCGTAAAGTGCGAATTAGAAATTGGAAACAACAATCACTAAACGACATGCGACTACATGCTAAAAAATGATCTTGACCCGTCGAAAAGTGACGATCAAAATTTATAAAGAAAAGATGCTCAAGCGAAATTTGGAAGCATACACAAAAATTGATCCTGATTAGCCCAAAAGGGCGGATCAGGTGTCACGATAAATTAAGTGTCCAGATGACGTTTAGGGATTACTTGAAAATAAATCCTGATTGGCCAAAAGTGACCGATCAGGAATTAAGCTAAAAAATTCATTCAAACAACGTTCAGGGCCAGTTGAAAAATCAATTCTGATCGGCCAAAAGTGATTGATCAGGAATCACACCAAAAGTTTGTTCAAATGATGTTGGGAAGTCTTTAGAAAAAAGTTCTGATCGGCCAAAAATGACCTATCAGATATCACACAAAAAACGAGTGTTCAAACGCTGTTTGGAGGCATATTAAAAATTAGTTCTGATAAGTCAAAAATAACTATTAGGAATCGCAAAAAAAAATAATGTTCAAACGATGTTTGATTTCCAGCCGAAAATTGATTCTGATCAGCCGAAAATTATAGTAATCAGATTAATAGCTACAAAATCTTCCTAAGTTAATTCAAATCAACAATATTGGAGTTAAGAAAAGGAAGTGCAGACCTGGTTTTCTCCTGTAAACAATAGGTGAACGCTCAGGTCAGCAGAAGTTGTAAGATCCGCTTTCCAAAGATTCTGATACGTTAAGACGAACTTGTAATCAGTACTACCCGGAAAGTCGTCACTCAAAAGCTCGTTGAACCACTTAAGGGCTTCCTCTGTTCGATAGTCTTTGACGTTTCCTGCGGCAGAGAATGAGGTCAAAAAATTAAATGATTTAGAATCAGAATAAAATCAAGCAAAGACACAACTCACTATATATGATAAATCTATCAGGAACGACAGAGTCATCTATCTTGGCCCTTGGAGTAGATCTCTATTCCCTCCTGACCCAGAACCAATCCCGTTTCCAATTTTTTATTGAATCAATAAAACAAAGAAGGGGATTTGGTCAGATTGGGACAAATGGTGCAATAATAAAATTTGTTACCAGCCTTATCCCTCTTGAACAGATAAAAGTGATTAAACATTCTGAGAGACGGCATGGGTTCTGAGATCTTGCCAAAGGATAATAAAGGCTAAGATCATTCTCCAACCATTTAGAACAATCTGTATTGGTGCCATCTCCCAATAACGAAGGTAATCTGTTACCAACCTAGGTAGGGGAAATTTCAACCCCACATCTAACATTCCTTTTTTTGCAAGCCATGTAACTAGGTGAGGGACGGTGAGCTTCTTCTTCTGGTTGAGGAAGAACGAATTAGACGTTTGTAGGGATCCCAAATAACTACTGCCATTTTTCTAGTTGAGGTTGCTTTACACGAGACTGGAGACCAATAATGGCCCACCGAACGCCTCATAGTTCATCATTAGCCACGAAAGTGAATGCCGTATCAGATCAGGGGTCTACAGGGCCGTGGATGGCATGAATTGGGAAGGCCTTGAATGGAACTTCTCGTTGAGGAACTACTTCAAAACTCAGACGTGTACCAGATCTGGAACCTTCTCTATGAATCTCACTGCCACCATCGCTGATTCTCTTATCCCCCTCATCAATACACCGCCAATGTTCGAAATCAGCTTTAGTTTCTGTTTTCTCTTCCTCAGCAGTGGCTGCATATTCCAAACCCAATGTGAACTCTAGTTCGGCCACTCCTTTCTCCTCCTCCTCCTTAGCCGCAGATGAGTCCCCATAACCCAATGTGAACTCCTGTTTAGTCATGCCCTCCATCTTCTCGTCCTCGGCTGCAGATGCGACTCTACAATCCAATGTGAGTTCTTTTTCAGATTCTTGAGTTGATTCCAACGCTCGAGCAAGAGAATTCGACATAGCGCCCCTAATCCCTCCACTTTCCTCTAATCCCTCTTCAGAATCCCAATCCAAGTCGGGTCGAGAACACTTGATTTTTATTCTTGGCATCCTAAGGCTAAAGTCTTGAGAAGAAAGGAAGAAGTTAATATATGAGTGAAAGAGATTTACCTAGCTATGGCCCGAACATGTCTTCTACTCCGTCTGAGTGACTAGAACTCTAGTCGGGTGGGGAGAGAAAATGAAGGAAAGTAAAGAATAAAAGGGCTTTTCTCCATATATATAGTGAATAGGAACACAAAATTTAAAAAGACACTGACATAACTGACAAAAATCACATCATTTTTTTCTAGCGACAAAGCCGCCAATCTGAACATCTATAGCCAAATCAACCAATGAAAAATTCCACATTACATTCAGGGTAAAAGGTCAACTATTCGTGTTAGAAAACTTGAAATCTGATCACAACACCTAAAATAGGGCCTGACTGTGACAAAACATCGTTTGCCTTGATTGATCCCAACTTAAAATGACCGACCTCAAATGATGGCAGTAATTGTTATCACCAAGGTGACACGCCAAAGCTCTTGTTAGACAATGGGACCGATTAGGACCACGTGGTCGACCAGAAGAAGAAAAAAAAGTACGGAATATGCTTGAATCCTCATGTCCAAAACTGGGAACAGGATCTCTGATTATTCCTACCCCTGATTGGACGATTTCATCTGATCTCAAAACCCCTAGTTAAACTTGAGGTCGGACTATTTTGGCCGAACTGGGATATGGCCGATCAAAAGCTAGTGTTGGTCGAGATATCTCTCTTTCTTTGTAGTTAGCGTAAGGGCTTGTGGATCAGAACGAAAGGTCCTATAATGAGATGATGAATCACTTCCCCTCTTGGACACAGCTAGAAGGCTAAACAGGAACTGAAACTCTGATCCCTGATCCCTGTGATACGATCTTGAAGATGAGAGGTAACGACCAGACACGCGAGGAACAGAAGAAAAGGTTGCCAGTTAGTGACGATTATTAGGACAAAGCTAAATGTACTTTGTAGTTTCATATGTACTAAGTTTGTCTCCAAACAGGTTGAATAAAACCCCTATTATCACCCTAAGGCCGGCCTTTAAATAAGGGCCTTGGGGTGCTAAAAGGAATGAGGCATTTTGCCTAAAAAATAGAATTAAGAGAGAGAATTATTGCATTAATATACTTATTTTTCCCTAACTCGTCTCCTGAGCCAATTCTTAATCTCACATCCATCTCAAACTTCGCTCCTAATAGAATCCTTAGTTTGTCTTCACCACCACATCACATAATTGTTGCTGACTTAGGCTCATGTCAAAACCCAACGTGAACAACATACAAAAGAAATATCTTATCAACAGAGTTGTTATATTATTGTACTAATTTGACAGGTGTCTCTGACCAATAAAAATTACTAACTACTGTAACACTTAATCATTAATTTGAATAGAAAGTGATTATTCTTCTTAGCATTTAATGTGTTCAACGTGTATCGTGCAATTCGTTTGCCAACAATCTTTGAAGCATTCAATGTATAATGTATGAACTTTTATTCCATGATGACAATGCTGATCGAATTACTAAAATTTTATTTAATTCTTAGGTATATAAGAAATAACTAAATTGAATCGATACTAAAAGAGATTTGCGTTATAAAATACAAAAATTTTAAAATGAACACAATATACTTATAAGAATCCCATGATATTTGTATATTGTCGTACTTTGATGAGAGTGTACATGCATGGTGTGATCACACAAGTCTTTAACACCCGGGAGGCGAAAAAAAAAAAGAAAAAGAAAAAAATTAATTGTAAGTGTAATGTTAAAAGTTTTGAAAAATTTTTAGGATTTCATTTATTAAAAATTAAGACATATATTGAGACACCATTTTTAAAACAGATTTTGTGAATGTGAAATACTACTATTATTTTGGAGTATGACCATTTGTTTTTCCTAATATTGTTTTTAGTTAAATGAAAAGCAATGCTATATTGTCGCTCAAGGCACTCAATTTCTCAAGAATGGCCTGCTATTTGTAGGATAATGCACCCATGTCCACATCCCGTTCTTATTGTGCATGCATGCATTTTCCAATAATATTCTATATCATTATACTAGCCTCGTCCCAATTATTTAGTCTCATTTTCCTCTATAGGATGTCCTATTTATTTGGTCATCTTTTGCGTTTATTTACAATTATACCTCCATCTAATTTTGAAAATGTAAAATATTTATCTTTTCCAATACTATTTTTAAATAAGGATATTTTAGAAAGTTTATTGTATAATTGTTTTTGCCAATACAATTCTTAATCTTATGAAAAAAGTAAATCGGACCAAATAATTGAGACGGATGTCTTAATTTTTTTCTTTATAAGGAGAATCAAATGCTTGACTCAAAGTCAATAAAAAATCGCATGCTATCTTATATTCTTTTTTTTTAAAAAAAAAAATTAACAATAAGATCTTAATGTCTATAGGTAGGTAATATCATTAATTAATTTTTAACCATCTTTCCTCGTACTTTCGAGATTAGTAATAATAATTAATAAAATTATATATCCTTTAAATCACAATAAGCATATGGTGAATTAGGCTCCGAACCTTCTTGGTGACATTTGCATTTAGAAACGGTACAAAATACAGACAGGTACATGTCAATTGTTATATATGCATTTATTTAAAATAATGATAATATACAAAGAATCGCATGTGACAACACATTATTATGCTTTGTGTTTCTGTCCCATATGTTTGTAGTCCAGTGCACCCACGTCAATATTGTCGTTTTTTTTTAATATAATTTCAGGAATTTTAAAGAAGGTCAAGACTCAAACTCAAGATGTTATCTTGATAAGAGCTGATCTTTACTACTTGATCTACTCACTTAAATATCAGGTATTCGTGCATTGATCTGTTTTCTTTCTTGTTGTATAATTTTTTAATTATAATAATGAGAACCAAATGCTCGACATAGGTCAATCAAACGTCACGTGTGATGTTAATATTATATTGTTATTATAAAGAAAGGGACGCCCAAAGATAAGATGTTATCTATACTTGATGATGTCATTAAACACTAATAATTTCATCACGTTTCCTCGTTCTTTCGAAAGAAGTACTAATTATTAAACATATCCTTTAAATCACAATAAGCATATGACGAATTAGCTTTGAAATAGATAAAGTAATTTTTTGGTAACATCTATGTTCTGAAAAACAAATACAGACACGTACGTGTTATATGCATTAAAAAAATATATTACTTGATTAATGTTTGTATTATGTATTTATAATGTTGTTCATGAATCTCTTAACGATGCGACAAAAGACTTGGTGCATGTATGACTAGTTAGTTCAAAGTTAAAATAATTTCAGCTGATTGATAATTAAATAAATACTTATTAATAATACTCTCAATCCAACACTAGTGTTACTATAATGAGGTGGAAGCGAGTTTTACAGGACTGACAACTAACATATATTAATGAGAGAGTAGTTATATATTTTTTAGTAGTCCATTTTATTTTATATAAGTGGAAGGCCTAATTATACAGTTGGCACTATAAGGTGCTAGAAGTTGGCTCTATATCATTTCCTTTGTTGATTAATAATTATATAAAAAGATATAACCTGTCATCATGTGACAAAACAAATTCATACAAAACAATATAATGATCAACTACGGAAATGTTTAGAGATTTAGAAGAAAAAGTAAGAAAGAAAAAATTGATCTGCCTTTGACAAGAGTTTTTCTACAAAATCAAATGTAACTTGTTAGGAACCAACACAGTAAATTAACTATAAAAAGTAAAAACCATAAGTGTGGTTCTATAGAACTAACCTACCCGAAGAAATAAGTTTTGTGATTCATAAAACTACTTTGATTTGGTTTTAATTGTTTGACAATTGAACCAAAAGAAAATGTCTCTTTCAAACAAAAATCAAGAGCAAAGAAAGATAAGCAAGAAATTGTAAAATATAAACTTAACCTTTCTTCATCAGAGTCGGGGTTTTATCTTCTATATATAATTCATGACATGTCTTAAAAAAAATAAAAATTCAGAAACTCAGGTCGTAGCTAATTCGTTGACCCCTTATTGACACTAAGGGCCCAC
>CAVNYN010202190.1:0-20111 GCA_963692815.1 Nyctanthes arbor-tristis
CCCAACCTAAAAAATGGCAATAGTCATCAGGTAAATGAAGCCAGATAGAAAGATTCATCACCAGCAATTGCACTCTTCATACCAAATGATTTCTTAGCTGCTTCTTGCATTTCATAAATAACTAGGACATTGATGAAGGCATTCTTAGATTCATCTGTTTCTGATATGTGTTTATTCCATGAGAAGAAAGGATATCAAAGAATTTACTTTTCTTCAAGTTGAATATCTCTTCCATTGATTGTTGTAGGTTATAGGAAATCTTCGATACTTGTAGAATACAATTGACATCTCTACTGAATTAAAGATTGTTTGCGTTGCCTGGAATCTATTACCTGAATGAAACTGATGTAGATTCTTTAATACTCCTTGCTTTTTACCGGAAAGCTTTACGTGCTCTTCCAATGTCCATTACGCTAGGTGAGTTGTTTTACTTATTGTCTTGACTATTACTAGAAGCTTTCATTGTAAATGTTCTATATATCTATTGATGTTTTAGGATAATTTATAATTGGGCAATGTATTTTGTAGTCTACAAGCATTGATGAATATATATATATATATATATATATTTTTATAGTGGTTTGCGCAAATGTGTGTGTATATATATATATATTTTCTCTTTTGATTTGACCTTTTGCTTTCTTGCAATTTTTCTGTAATCCTATGAGCTTGTGGCATTCTGAGTGTTCATATGTGTAATCTAAATGTTCATTTCTTTTTCATTTTTGCTTTTTCTTTTTCTTTTTTTTTGGGGGTGGGGGAGTGGGCTCAACTTCTGCCAGTGGGGGTGCTACTTGGATGGTTCCTTTCTCGTTTGAGATATTGAGGAATGTGAAATTCTTAGTGCAAGAAGTTTATTTGAAGAAAAAAACTCAAATAGTTCGAAATTGATGTTCAAACTTTTTGATTAAGATCAAGTTTTTGTTAACTATTGCATGTTCAGCTTTCATGAGACTGACTGTTGGCTGGCTGATGAATTTTGTTTCTGAAATTGCAGTTACCATGACAATGCATTCATTACCTTCCAGGCATTGCACACAGTCAACAGGTTAAATACCTCTGCCACCTATGATTTATTGGAGGCATTTTTTCAGCAGCAGGTGAGATTGATGTCCTAATAGAAAGGTATAGTCTCGTAGCTGAATGTATTAAGTAGTAAGGCTGTTTACTGTAGCTCTACAATGCGAAGCTGGTGTAGTTATTCTGGCTAGCTGGTTTAGTTATTTATCTGGCTACCTCTAGAAATAAGAGAATAAAGAGATGTAAAAATCAAGAAGAAGAGTAAGGAAGTTGCTGTGATCATTTATATAACTATTAATGTTTATTCATTGGCTACTTCTTACATTTTATAGAGCAAAGACAACTTACTCACTCTAAAAATAAGGGATAACAACTAAACAATGCAACCCACTAAGAAAAAAGGGAAAAAGGAAAACAACAACATTTGCTTATTCAATGAAGAATTAGCTTTGGGGTGGTCTTATTTTTTGGACTTGGTGTCTTCCTAATTTGATCGCTGCTTGTTGACAGGCATTATGCACGTATCAGAATGTTAATTAGTTGTCCTTTTTTTTTTTTTTTGAGTTCACATTCTTTGTTTTGGTACATTCATGACTCTTTCCACAACCATATTGACTCTTTCGAAATAGTTGAGAAAAGAAAATAAAGTATCCTAAATACATAACTCTTGGTCCACAGATAAAATTTTAAAAAATGAAAGGGAGTTGAAATTTTAGAAGATGGTACTTAAGATTAAGGTTAAACTTAGGCCTTCTATTATGCAAAGATGTAACTGTCATCCATTGTTCATTTTTTGCTAATTTTCTGAAAATACGAAGTTTTATTTTCTGAATTTTCTCCACCTACAAATTAACTTGCGTTGCTCATCCATTTCGTCTTTCATGCCAACCATGTGAATGAAAGTACCTTTTGCTTCTAGAGGTATTAAAATATTTCTGTAGCTTCATAAAAAATGAGCAAGGAAATCTTAAGATAGTTTTTATGAGTTGAATATCTTAGATGGCTTTTTTTAGTAATAATTTGGAGAATCATGTGTTAAAGTGCAAAAGTACAGAAAATGCTATGATTTCTGTTGTTTTAATTCATGAAGCAACATTTAGGTTTCTTTTTCAAGTTCACAATTAGTTGCTGAACAGGTTACGCGACTACACATATTTTCACAATTTCCATGGAATTTTGCCTTACTATGCCGCCAAGGAATAAAATTTGCTTGCAAGAGTATATGCTGCCAAGGAATTCTCCAAGCAGAGATTTAAGCAACTTGAGCTGACCATCATTTTCAAAGAAGCGGTATGCTCCTAAATATCCTCTCCATTTTTTTTTTTTTGTTGAAAACAATTGATTCATAATTGAGATTCCCATGTATACAGGCATTGCAAAATTTGCCTGTTTAATAGATTGACTTATCTTTATATAACACGGTGGCAGTGGAAGCCACCAAGTCAAGGATCTAAGCATATTGGATGTTGTACATGCAGCAAATAAAATAGATCAAACTAATGAAATTGATTCAATATTAATTTGTACTAACTAAACTACTGAATTATTCTAAACTATCCACACGGATTCTAGCGAGAAATGAAACAAAACACGTGCAACGCACGTGCGTCACTAGTATTAAAAAAGGGTGAAGCAATTTCGATTAAAAAATTTCGTGGTTATATTAAGATAGACTTGGGTTGTAAATATTCTATATATAGAAAAAGACAAATCATAAACCGTATGTCAAGTTCCTTCCCCCTTTCCATCAATTCTTGAAAAATCCTAGATTAATGTGTTCATTTTTCATCATAATCGCCATTCGCCACAATTTTCTTTTATGTATGGAGGTTTTTTTACCATAATATAATTTAACAAAAATAAAACATTAGCAACACTATGAAAAAATCATAATAATGAAATTTACTATATTAAGTCCTTGTTTTATGCAAAGGTAATATACTTCTATTATACGAAAATAACTCTAGAGTTTGCAAAGTATTATTCTATGAGAAGAATATGGAAAAATCCATCATAGATACAGAAAAATTCCAGATCTTAAAATTGAAATCTAATTGTCCGCTTAGATTATCGCATAATTTACTCAAAAGTCAAAAGCCCATTAATGGTTCTCTTTTCGAATATCCTCTTCCTCTTCAGGAGTAAAATCATTTACTATTTTGAATGTCTCCCGAACATCCTCTGGTGATCTCCTGTTAATCATGTATCCAAAAGAGACTTGATATTCAAGTCGTTAGCAGCCAGAATCAGGTCGAAGAGGGTGGCATGATCAACTTTGTCAAAATCAGCATCAAAGGCCTTGAGGTCGTCCTTGCTAGTTTTGTCACTGCCTTTATCATCAGCGGCGGCAACATGCTTCTTACAGTACTCAATGATCTCCGCCAGAATCTTGCCAGTGACATCAGGAGGGGGAATAGCTTTATTGGCACAGCCGTCTTCAATCATATGTTTGATGGTCTGAGACTCGAATACAACCATCTCCTCTACGTTGAACACCTTGCCGTCAGAACTCTTAAGGGTTATCGTCTTGGACGACATTGCTCTGCTTTCAGCTGTTGTAGGGCTTACGAAACTTTTAACGTATCAAATTTTCACTAGAAAGCCTCATCACTAAATCCAAAACCTAGGTTTGCAAGACCCTTTCCATTGCATATTTTACTTCCTCTAGTACCTTTGTTTCTAGAGATATCACTTCTCGTTTTAACATTTCAATCGAATTTCAAACCTACCAAAAAATGAAAAGAGAACAAAGTAGTGAGATATATATATAGATGGTTTCAATTTGTTGATGTACTAATTGTCATTCTAGAGAATAAAATATGAAGGGAAAAGAAAGTTCATTCAGTTTATATGTAGTATACAAAAAAATGAAGCTATACATGTAGTTTATCAAAGGCTTGATCTAAAGATATCTTTTTGCCCAAAATTAAGTTACAAATGGAAGGATTAATGGAAGTTGTGGGATAATTTGGTAATCAAGCGAAAGAAGAAAACAAATTGTTCCACTTTTTAGAAAGCAAAGAGCAAAATAGTAGAAGGTGGCTCTAAGATGGATTTGAAGAGTAGAAGAACTTCCACATCTGGGTTGAGGTTGTGCACAAGATAGAATAATTTACGTGGTCCACTAAAAAATGCTCGTTATTAGTTCAGCGAGAAAAGAATCAGACTGCTATATATTCATCAATAAGAGTTATATGAGTGGAGATTAATTAAAAAGGAATTCAATTCCAATTCTCAAAGGAATGATATTATTTTTCACAATAATTGTGACATGCATGTGTACTACGTACATGTGCTGAGTATGTGCAAGAAGCAATTTTTTTTCCATTTTCTGATGTCATAAGAGACATTATTAACAAAAAATGGTTTGTTCGTGTATGAGACTTAATTAATGTTGTAAAAGGCTGGAGTTAAGTATCAAACTAAATTTGCTCATACAAACCCTATTTTATATGTATTGCTAAGTGGAAAGGTGCGGTAGTAACCCTGAAGCTTGGAGAAGGGTACCAATGGCCTTCTTCACTATTTGCGTGTTTAGAGTTGAAACATTTGAGTCTTCGCCCTTGTGTGGTTAATCATTAATGACCAAACTTCAAGAGTTTTAATAAAATTATTAGGCTGGAGCAGTATGGAATCACCGTCAAATCTAAAGCAGTAGAAAGGTTGATATCTAGTTGCCCATTATTGGATCGAGGAAATGTTTCAATGACTAGCAAAAGAATATGACTCCTTGGAATTTGATGCTCCCAATCTAAAACTCATTCAGTTGTACTATGACTTGACACTTGCAGCTTCAGTTGAAGATGGCACTGCAGGTGTAATAAATAACTTCGTCGAGTCTTTCGATTGTGTGCTTGCCCTCCAGGAGCTACACATGGACGATCACATGGTGGAGCTCTTAATTTGCTGGCCCAAATACCCAATACAAGGTAGGAGCTACTTTGAAAAACCTTAGGATTCTTCGCTTATCAAGAATGTTACTTCTAAAAGACTTAGATGAGTTTTCTGGTGTTCCCTTCTTGATCCAATGATGTCCCAAACTTGAGGAACTGAGTATTACGACTTGTTCTTCATTACATGATGAAGACAATGATGATACTATGGATTGACTTTTTTGTAATGCTAGAATGATTGGATTGGATTGTGATATTTTGCTTGCTTAAGTATTGGGGCCATGATGAGACGGGTAGATCTAACTTCCATTTCAAGTTAATCCTTCAAATCTTTGACATGGAAATTTCTACATTTATGATTCCAAAAGTTGGCCAAATCAGTCCCTTTTTCTATCTTTTCCTCTCCAATTGCTTCAGAACCTGGTTCAATCCTAGAATAAACAAAATTAAGTAGAAAATTGAGGAAATACAATGATGAAAGTCTAATTTTAATAGCCCAAAATAAGTGCAAAATTACACTTATCAGTAGATATGAAGAATTGCTCCTGATATGCTAACGTGAAAGAGGCTCGATTGATGTGAACGATATGTTCTTAATGTTTAATTCATTCTTTATTATTGTATGTTTCTATGCCTTTTTCCTTCTTCTTGACGATTGCATTCTTGTTGTGTAAATTTGTAATACATCAAAATTTGTACACTCACACATGCTTCCATGTTTATTTCTTTTTGCTCTATACTATTAATGAGTCCCTTTCCAAAACCTATTGTAGGTTCTGTAACAAAACCTCCTTTATTGTATGGCATGTATGAAATATACATGGCGTGCTTCCATACACGCCATGGGAAGTATGCAAACTAATGAATCTATTGTACATATCAATAAGCATAAAATTTTAGGTCGTGCAAAACTTTTATTCATTTTCTATTTCTTCCGTCATCCATTACCCTAATAATTGTCTGTGCAAGGGTTCTTCAACACAAAGATAGATTTGAAGAATGGGAGAAAAATTAGTTTGATAGAATATGGTAAATAACAAATAATCAAATGTACGGAAGAAGTAGCCCATCAAAATCTTTTAATGGTGATTCTATAATTATCGTATTAGGCTTGTGCAATGCAAATTAATTAGCTAGTTGCTTTCACATATGTATGAACAAATCTCTTGCGGATCTTTTCAGGCTTGCAGTGTAAATTAATTATCTATTCACAGCAAAGGTTTACTTAAAATAGATTTGAAGTATCCCAGCAGAAATTTTAGCTAACAAAGGAAGTCATTTTCTAAAAGAATTTTATTTGACAAGCAAGAAAGAGAATAATTGAATGGTAATTTGTTTTAAAAGAAAAAACAAAAGAGACCAAATTACAAACAAGACCCATGCATGGGTTAAAAGTTAAAACTGAACCTTTCGGTTTGCATTATCAAATCTAATGGATATGAGGAAAAAAATAATGTAGGTTTATAAAGCTACAATGATTCTATTAACGGAGGCTTCAATAAATAGGTTTATGTAAATAAATATTATGACTGCATCATTTGTAGACTTCGCACCCAATATTATAACATTGCAAATATCATGTTTAAAGAAGTTTACCGTATTTTGTATTAATCTAAACTCAAATATTGAATTTATTTCCATTTTGTTGCTATTTCTCCCTTCAATGTTCATCTACTACTCCTCCAATACAATTTATTGTGTTAGTTATTTAAGCACGTGCATTGCACGGGTGTGACACTAGTTTTGAATAGAAAGTCCCATCACCAAATATAAACCTAGGTTAGCAAAACACTTTTCCATTGCATTTTCACTCCGTGTAGCACAGTTGTTTGTAGATATATCACTTTCAATTTTTAACAGTTCAATCAAATTCCTAGCTTATCATAAAAAGGAAAAGAGAACAAAATTAAAGTAGTAAGACATAGATGGTTTTATTTTGTTGATATATTATTTATCATTCTAGAGAATAAAACATTAAGGGCCCAAAAAAAATGTTCATTTGGTTTGTACATTGTATATAAAAATGAAGCTATAGGCGTAGTTTATCGGAGGCTTGATCTAAAGATCATTTTGCCAAAATGATGAATTTGCAAATGGAATGATTAATGGAACTTGTGGGATAATTTGGTAATCAAGCAAAAGAAGAAAACAAATTGTTCCACTTTTTTGAAAGGGAAGATAAAAAAATGTAGAAGATGGCTCTATGATGGATTTGAAGAGTAAGAACTTCGACATCTGGGTTGAGGGCGTGTACAAGACAAAATAATTTCTGTGGGACACTAAAAAAGCTGGTTATAAGTTTAGTGAGAAAGGCCTCAGAGTGATATATTTACACCAATAACACTTATGTGAATGTATATGAGTGGACATTAATTAAACGGAATTCAATGTCAATTCTCAAAAGAACAATTTTAGTTTTCACAATAATTGTGACATGCACGTGCACTTCACGTGCTGAAGTTGCGCCGAGTACGCACAGGCTAGAAGCAATTTTTACCATTTTATGATGACATAAGAGACATTTTTAGCAAAAAAAGGTTTGTGTTCCTGCATGAGATCTTGAGTTAAGGCTTGAGTTAATGTTGTAAAAGGCTTGAGTGGAAATGTACGGAAGTAGAAGATTACTAGTTTGGCAGGTTGTTTAGAGTTGACGAGTTGATATATCTTTCCAAGAAAGGTTTTGAAAATTTCAACTTGAGGCTTGGAAAATGGTACCTATGACCTCCTTTTTCACTATTTGCGTGTTTAAAGTTGAAACATTTGAGTCTTTGCTCTTGTGTGATTAATCCTCGACCAACTTTCAAGAGTTTTAATAAACTTATTTGGCTGGAACAGGATCAAGTCATTGTCGAATCTAAAGCACTAGAAAAGTTGATATCTAGTTGCCCATTATAAGAGCAACTATTTCTATGTCTGGAAGAAAAATATGAGTCATGTTAAGGCATCAGACCTCTAGCACTATTATGGCGCTCGATGTTGACGTGTCCCGCAAAGATGCGGTATGTGTAAGAAACCAATAGTGGTTTCTAAAAAACCATTATTGGTTTCTTACACGTAATACGCATGTTTGCGTGACACGCCAGTCTGACGCTTTATCATTTTCAGAAGAATATGACTCCTTGGAATTTGATGCTCCCAAGCTAAAACTCGTTGGGTTTTACTGTAACTTGATATCTATTCCTTTAAAGAATTCTGCACTTCTTCAAATGTAATTGTTGCTTCTTCAGTTGAAAATGGCACTGAAGGTTTTCATAAATAACTTGGTTTAGTTTTTCAATTGTGTGCTTTCCCTCCAAGAGCTATACATAGAAGATCACATGGTGGAGCTCTTTGAGACTTTGCCCTCAAAAACATCACCCAAGGGTCGAGCTATATACTTTGAAAACCTTAAGACTCTCCACTTATCAAGATTACTTCTAGAAGACTTAGATGAGCTTTTCAGTGTTCTTTTCTTGATCAAATGTTGTCCCAAACTTGAGGAACTGAGCTTTACGACTTGTTCTCTGTTGCATGATGAGGATAATGATGTTATGGACTATCCATTCATGTTTCAAGAAGTACGCGACTACTCTAACGTGGTTTGAAATCAAATTCATGATGTATTCTTGGGTGGTTTCATTATTGGGAAGAACGAATTGTCGCTATTCAAGCTTTTACAAAAGAAATTACCCATGCTGGAGAGTATGGTTATTTGACCAACATTCAATGGTTACTTGACCAACATTCAACAAATTAATTTGACGACAAATTAGTTTGGACTAAGACAGAATTGAGCAAACTTTGGCTTGCATCCCCGAATGCAGAGGTCATTTTCTAAGAAGATTAGAATTACACAATGATAAGTTTACTTGTCTAACTCAACTAGGTCTCGAGTGTTTTCATCTTGCAATTCGTGGTCTCTAAGAAACTAGACTAGATATTGGTTTTTCTTCATTGTGTAAGGTATTAATTTGGCTAGAGTTATTATCTAAATCATCTCAAGAAAATATTTCTTAAACTTAATACAATTTTGATAATCAAACTGTTAAGGACTTTCTTTTGAAGGAAAAAAAAAATGCTAGTTTGGCAATGATGCAAGACTAGCAAAATGGAACCCTAAGAACTGATTACAACTTATAATAACTTACTTCTACAAGATGCAAATAATACAACAAACCTTGGGGGTATTGAAATTTTTCACAACTTTGTGAACAACAGATGTTTTACCATCAAGCCTATTGTACTGTATGGACGAATCTCTCCGACAAGAATCAAGAAAATCCAACATCCTTCTCCATCGTGGGATCAAACTATAAACAAATGCATGCACTTCATTTTAAGAGACCTAAACAATGTTTTGTTAAGGGTAATTTTCACTCTATGTCCCTAACCTTTCAATTTTGTATCAATTTTATCCCCATTCTTTTTTTTGGGCCTACTAAGTCCCCAACCTTTTATTAATTATCGCATTATGTCCCCCAACATCACTTTTCGTCCCCAACCTTTCAATTTTCACTATTAACCCATATCAAAATGACTATTATACCTTTGATTCTTTTTTTCCACTATACATCCCCAACCTTTCAATTTTTGTACAATTTTATCCCCATTATTTTTTGGTCGTGTAACATCTAACCTTTCATTTGTTGTCGTGTTATTTCCCTAATAACACCTTTTGTCATCAACCTTTCAATTACTAATTTCAATTCTTACTTAAATTACCATTATAGCTTTAATTATTTAAATAAAAATAAAAAATAAAGAATAATATAAAATAAAAACTCTACACATCATAGCCCGCAGTGATCTATAAAAAAATTTGACCTACACCAAACTTGATGGATACCTAATCCATATAAAAAAAATTTCCAATCTGAGAGTCGGTGTAACAGATTGGATCGAGTTTTTGATTCCTCACACATCACGTAACGGATATGATCAGGGTAGATAAAAAAAATTATTTTCTATTTACAAAAATGAAATCGAACATTAATACGCTAATTCTAATTTTTTGTGGATCCACAATTGGCCATTCAGATTGCATTGAGACATATAACAAATCGGGAGTAAATTATGGTGAAAATCACAAAAAGAAATAAGAAATGAAATTATAGTAAAGTATTATAGCTATGTTTATTTTTTGTAAATCAAAAATCTATTTTTTGGGGCGGATTTACCAATCTGTATCCGCCTTGTGATTTGTAGTAGATCAAGAAATCATATTCGATTTGTCAAGCTGATACTTAGATCGACAACTTTTTTCGAATTTGATATCTTCCAAGACCATTATAGATCATTTTATTTTTATTATCATTATTTCCGACTATTGCCATTAGGTTATGCAAGAGTGAGTTGGAGTGGGTGGCCTTCTTATTTTATATTATTTTTTATTTTTTCTTTAAATAATTAATGGTATTAATAGTAAAATTTAAAATATTAGGTATGGAAAGTATTAATGAGGATATAACATGATAAAAAATGAAAGGTTGGAGTTCCTATGTGTCCAAAAAAATGAGTACAATATTTTATAAAAATTAAAAGATTGGGGGCCTATAGTGGAAATAAAGAATCAACGGTATAATAGTCATTTTGATAAGGATTAACAGTGAAAATTAAAAGGTTGGGGATGAAAAATAACGTTGGGGACATAATACAATAATTAACAAAAGGTTGAGAACTTAGTAGGCCCAAAAAAAGAATAGGGACAAAATTGATATAAAATTGAAAGGTGAGGACCTAGAGTGAAAATTACCCATTTGTTAAATTTTTACATAACATTAGCATAATTTTGTGACCAAACAAAAATGGAGATATTAAAATGGAAGTCAATGTTAATTCTTAATAGAATGACACAATTTAATTGTATTTCTAAATCGATGATTGTGACATGCACGTGCACTTCACGTGTTGATCTTGTGCGCAATGTGTGCTAGTAATTTTTAACTTCTCAGATAGTCTTCATTAAAATTAAAACAATATTTTGCTAAAGAATGAATTTTTTTTTTTTTTTTGAAGACAAAAAATCAATTTTCATTGGCAGTAGAAGCTTGAGTTACATCATGCAGTACAGTATTAATGAGCCAATCTGGAACGACATCTAAAACACAAGGTGTTGAGTATGAAATTGCCCTACGAGCTAACATATGTGATGCCATATTAGCTTGTCTACTAACATATCTAACCTCAAATGAGTTTAGATCAAGCATTAAGTTCTTACACTCGCGAATGATCATGCCAATCTCTGAATGATCGTCCTCTTTCTCCCGTAGAGCATCAACAACTCCTTTGGCATCCAACTCAATCACAACCGCTGAGACGCCTAGTCCAACGAACCATCGTATTGCACTCCTCAGTCCCATAGCCTCCGCCTCTTTTGCCGGGAAGTTCCCATCAACCGGTTCCAATCGACACTCGACAACAACCACTGTGCTATCGCGAAGGATCATTCCCAGCCCTAAACGGGATACCGAAGTGCCTATAGCAGTGTCAACATTGCACTTTGTAAGTCCCAGTGGAGGAAAATTCCAACCTACACTCTCAGCCGCAGACTGCCTCTCGGGTACAACTTGATTTCTTGCCTCAATCCATGCCAGAAGTGTCATCATACCATTGAATACCGTTTGGTTAGGTTTTTGAGATTGGCCCCGCCAAAGTTTTGCATTTTGTTCCCTCCAAATGCTCCATGCAATTGCGCAAACTCGGTTCACCTCATGTATGTTTCGTTTCCCAATTTTTCCAAAGAACCACTCTTTCATAGTAGCACACTGATCCGATTGAATTTGAACCTTGGCTTCCTTATAACACTCCTTAGTGTAAGGGCATTGGAGGAATGTATGAATACTGGACTCCTCTATTCTTTCATACATCACACAATCCAAAAAAGTAGGCACACGACGCTTGTGTAATTTCTCTCTTGTAGGCAAACAATCCCAACAAACCCGCCACATGAACATTTGCATCTTAGGAGGGATTCGTAGTCTCCAAATGAAATTCCAGTCGCCTTCTTCCTTATCAATTGAAGCCGTTTCTGTCAATTCCATTGCCACTCTATACCCGGATTTCACTATATCCCATTCTTGCTTTAATGCCAAATAAGTTTGTCAACATTAGATAGGGAGAAAGGAATATTCTTAATGTTTTGTATGTCCCTAGCCGAGAACAGCCCCTGAATCAAGTCCACATTCCACTGCCCATCCCCTGTGATTAGTTCATTAACGGTCATATTCTCCAATACTCCATAGTCTCTACTCAGAAATTTGGCCCGCTTCTAACCTATGGGTCCTTCCAAACCTTTATTTTCGTGCCATCTCCAATTCTCCAACAGCAACCTTTTTCTAGCACAACCCGCGAATACCATATGCTCTTCCAAGTGAAACTCGGATTATAACCAAGTTTAGAAGTTAAAAATTCCCCTCTTGGGAAATATCTTACTTTGAGAACACGAGTGACAAGAGCGTTTGGGTTAGAAATTATATTCCATCCCGGCTTCCGGAGAATAGCTAAGTTAAAGGCACTCAAATTTCGAAAGCCCATTCATCCATATTTTTTTCTCTTACACAAATGATCCCAACGAAACCAATTAATCCCCTTATTTCCATTCAGTCTCATGCCCCACCAATAGGAGTTCATCATTCTCTGTAACTCTTCACAAAGTGTAGAAGGCAGGAGAAAAGTAGACATACAATAAATAGGAATAGCTTGTGCAACTGTTTTAACCAATATCGTCATACCTGCTTTGGATAATATCTTTCCCGTCCATCCATTTAGTTTCTTCCACATTCTCTCCTTCAAGAAGCTAAACACTTCTTTCTCACTACAAGAAATGTCACATACAGTGACGACAAAGCTCAAATTGTCGCAGCCATTAAGCTATACAGACGGTTTATAGCAACAACACGATTGTTACTAGAATCTCATACCAATAGCTTAATAGGGACGACTTTACAGCCTATTACAACGACAATTTATTGCGACGACTCAGGAGTCGCCGCTGTAAAATTTACCCATTTTGTTAATAAATTTTTTTTTTTAATAATTTTTACCCGACCCACCATCTTAACCCAACCCGACCCACTCCTTATCGCCCGGCCATATTTAATTCAATACATTTGCATGCCCCAGGATTCGAACCCCAGACCATCTCTCCACCCACCAGGCGCTTCACCATCTCAGCTGAATGAACTTTCAATTATAGAGTTATATTTATAATATATATTATATAAATGATTACTACTATAGGGACAAACTTATGGCCTATAGAAACAACTTGTCGTCGGTACAATACGTGAACAAAGGCGGGAAATCTTCCCGCCACACGTATAGGGATGACATTTATATGTCGTTGTTATAGATCAAGAGATGTAGCAACGAAAGATGGATCGTACCAATATGTGCCGCTTGTAGCGGCGACATAAGCTATTACGCCGACATAGTCGCCATTATAATCTACATACAGGGTCCCACCCCTCCATCCTAAATTCGTCGCCATAGATGGTACCCTATAGGGACGCTTCAGTTTTCGTCCCAAAGTTTCGTCGTTGTTGCTCATATTTCTTGTAATGTCTTCCTTCTTCCCACCAACGATGGTAGTCCCAAATATCTCCCCCTATTCAGTGGAGCCCTTACATTCAACAAATCAGCAATACCATCATTAATGTCTTGAGTAATAATGGAGCTAAAAAAATATACCTGACTTGTCAAAATTGACAGCTTGCCCCGAGGCTACTTCATATTATCTTAGTATTTCCTTTAGCCTTTGTCCCTCCTCCAAAGTAGCTCTGATGAATAAAAAACAATCATTATCGAAGAACAAATGGGAAATCGACAGTGCCCTTCTAGCCACTTTATTGCCATGAATGTGACCTCTTCTCTCTACCTGCTGAATAAGTAATGATAAGCCTTCCGCACATAAGATGAAAAGATATGGCAATAGAAGGTCTCCTTGCCTCAGGCCCCGTGGTGGATGTATCGGACCGATTTCTTTTCCGTTAACCATCACCGAATAATTGACAGTAGTGACACACATCATAACCATTTCGATCCACTCCCTAGCAAAACCCATCTTTTCCATAACTCCTTTCAAGAAGTTCCAATTCACCCAAACTTTTAAACTAGAAAGAATGTTAGAAAAAATACTTAAAAGCTAACTTTAAAACTTTCCAAACTCAGAAACGAAACATTAATTCATCCACTTAATTACACACATCACTTTCCTAATTGGTTTTAATTAGTTTTGTATGAAAATAGAGGAGGATGAAATTCATATTTGAGGCAATAAAGATGATAGCGATCAACAAGAGGATGAATTCAAAATTGTAATGAATGTGTTTTTGGGTATTCTGGCTTGATAAATTAAACATCTAACTTTTTTTTTCTTTGTAACAATAACAACAAGAAATAATAATGATAATAGATAATAATGATAATAATTAATACGGAGATGTTAGAGAATATGGAAGAGGGATGGAAGGATGATTCGATTCCATCCGTATGGGAATTGATGTAGGCGGAAGCGTAACAAGACTAATATGAGATTATAAATGTTGATTCACACACAAATCAATCATATAGGCGTAGAATTGGAAAACTCCAATATCTTTAATTTTATTAAAAAACTCAACCAAACTGAGTAATGAAGAATATGAGTTTAAATAGTAAAAACTAAAACCCAAAAATTTGTCTACATAATGGGCCGAAACTCTTAGAATCCTCATCTTCATCATTCTCCTTGGATTGAAAAAGATTCGCCCTCTAATCTTGTACCATCTTTCAACCAATGCTAGTGAGCATAATGACCATAGTCAACTTTTTGTAATTAAACCTCCATAAACAGAAAAATCTAATGCGAGGTTATCCTCAGACTTGGGCTTTGTAGATATAAGAATTAGGGCAATACATTCATCCAAACATGAAATTTTACTCCCTAATACATCATAAATAGAATTTGACAGAAACCGATTCTGAGAGACAACAAAATCTACTTCCTCTTTGCCTCTAACTGAACAATTTCATCTTTTGAGCAACCTTTTGAATTTTTAATCATTTTGTGAGATGTAGGAGTGCCTATAGAATCATGATAGGCTCTTCTAACATCCACTGGAGGCAGACCAGATAGTGTGGCCGGTTTCCCAATCTTAGATTTCAAACTGTAGTTGAGCACAATCCCACGTTGACTGCTGATTGCAAGTTTTTGGTCAATAGTAGTGACTTCTGAAATCTCTTGCCTTGGTTCCTTTTTACTTTTATCTCAAAATAAAACTAGAGGTTTCTTCTCAATTTGATTGGGATATGGAACAATGTGATCATCACTTCTACTTTCTAATTGTTCCAAATCTTTTACAAATAGATTTCCAGACACGTCTAGAATCGAGTCTAACCAAACTTTAACCTTTTTTAAGGTGGTAACACTCTAAATTATTCTGATTCGCCTTTTTTTTGAATACTTCCTCGCCAATCCCAAAAACCAACGGTATCCCTTTGGTTATCAGTAAACTCTGAATCCCAGGATTCGACTCCTAGAACCCTATCTAAAATTAGACTTACGATTAATCCCACCATTGCTAAAGTCTTGCCTAGCCATAATGTACACATCATGAGCACCACATCATGCCTCAAGCCCAACACCAAAGGCGTTAGCCAATCCGGCCATCTTTTGTGCCAAAACATCCAGCTGTTCGTAGATTTGTATTAGTTCACATTTGTCGTCCCCTGAATCAACCTTGGCATCACGACACCTAATACGTCCTTCTTGATCCATCATCAGAAGTGTTGACCGTGCTCTGATACCAACTGATGCAGGTGGAAGTGTAATAGAAGACTAATACGGGATTATAAATGTTGATTCACGCACAAATCAATCATCTAGGTACGGAATTAGAAAACTCCAATGTCTTTAATTTTATTAAAAAACTCAAGCAACCCGAATAATGAACAATATGAGTTTCGATAGTAAAAACTAAAACCTAAAATTTGTCTACATAATGGGCTAAAACTCTTAGAATCCTCATATTCATCATTCTCCCTGGATTGAAAAAGATTTGCCCTAGAATCTTGTACCATCTTTCAACCAATGCCAGTGAGCATAATGACCTTGTTCAACTTTTTTGTAATTATCCATAAATAGAAAAAATTCTAATGCAAAGTTATCCTTAGACTTGGGCTTTGCAGATACAAGAGTTGGGGCAACATGTTCATCCAAACATGAAATTTTACTCACCAATACATCATCAATAGAATTTGACAGAAACCGATTCTGAGAGACAACAAAATCAACTTCTTCTTTGTCCTCTAATTGACCAATTCCATCTTTTGAGCAACCTTTTGAATTTTTAATCATTTTGTGAGATGTAGGAGCACCTATAGAATCGTGATAGGCTTTTCTAGCATCCACTGGAGGCAGACCATATAGTGTGACTGATTTCCCAATCTTAGATTTCAAACTGTAGTTAAGCACAATCCCACGTTGATTGCTGATTGCAAGTTTTTGGTCGATAGTAGTGTAACGCCTCAAATTTAAGAAATTTGGGACGCTAACTGACCTTTAAAATTAACTTGAAATGCGGAACTTATAACAAAATAATTAAATCCAAAAAATCTCATTAACGAACAACAAAGAATCTTGTCCAAAAATAAGTGGAGTTTTAACAGTCAAATAAATAATCCGAAATCCTAGAAACATTTAATATAAATTTCAAGTTATGTTTCTAGTAGCCTTCGTCCATCGTCCCGCCACCGGCTCCAAAACCTGAAAGTGTTAGTTTGAAAGAATGAGTATAAAAATATACTCAGTAGACTCTAGCGCATATTAATCAATTCATATAATAAACATGACATGTAAACATGCCAATAATTCTTTCTTTCTTCCTTGGAATGATCTTGTCTTGTCTTTGAGAATAGATATTCTCATTCTTATGCATTAAAGCAGATACGCGTATCATAAAGAGGTCTTAAGCATATATGCATTCTTTCTTAAGCATATAATAATATGCAAACTTTCTTGTAATCACATATTTTCACATAACATTTATCACATAAATCAATTAATAATACGCAATACTTTAAGAAAACCTTTTATAAATTTAGAGTCTACCTTAAGCTTGTGAGTTGAGGTACTTTGAGAGAAATCTACTCATCTATTGCTCTTCGCACCTCGTCTAGCCAAAAAGAAATTAAATTGTCTTAGACTAATTATTTATGAAAAGGAAATATAAACTTTAGGGACTCAATTAAAACTCTGAAGTAGTTTGGGACTGAGACCAAAAAGTTTGGGATTGACGTAATGCTTTTCAAAAGGTTGGGGGCTGAGATTGATAAGACCAAAACTCTTGGGACCAATTTAAAATATACTCAAAATCTTGGGACCAAAATTGGACACTGTATTTGTCTTGGGTTAAAAGATACCCCAAGAGATAGTTTTGAACTGCTTAGAAGTTAATAAAATTTCAAGGGCTGAAAAGACTCGAAACCGGACTCACGGACTTTGGGGGCAAACTTATCAAATATATCTCTCCATCTCTCAACCCTCTCCCAAAACTGGATCTCCATTCACAAAGCAGAGAGAGGGTTAGTGCGTGTGTGTGCGTGCGCCGGCCGAGACTGATGCCGGTGGGTGGACATCGGCGAACGGGTGAGGGGCGCGGTGTGGCTCGCGATTTGATCGCGAGTGTGTGGGTGACAAGGAGCCATAGGTGTGAGGCTCACGGGGCATGGGAGGTCACGGTTCAGGGGAGCGAGAGGGAGTAGCGATGGCTGGGTTCGGTCGGGAGTTGCGGTGGTGGTTGAGGCTCGGGCAGAGGAGGTCGGGGTGGTTGTTTGACCGCGACAATAGGGTTTGGGTCTTGACTGGTTTATTGGAATTCCGGCGGATAATTGGCCGGCAATCGGCCGGTTTCTCAACCGATGGCAGTGGCGGCGTTTGGGTTGCTTAGGGGGTTGCTGCAGGGGACGGAAGTGGTGGTGGTGTAGGCCGCGTGTGGGTATATATCTGTGTATGGGTCAGTGTGTATGTATGATTGTGTATATGTGTGTGTATTTGCAGTGAATGTATGTTGTTGGAAATTTGGTGCGTGAGGGAGATGGCTGGGCGCGTTGGATTCCCAGCTTGGCTGCGACCAGTACGGCCGGTGGTGATTGCAGCAGTGATGGTGGGGGTGTATGCCTTCTGTGCATCTATCTGTGTGTATGAATTTGCGTTTGCAAAGGGGAGAAGTAAACAAAGGAATAATACAGGGATGCTTGACTTACCAACTATGAGTTTGTGAATTTGCTATGGGTTATGCGTGGAACTTGTGAATTTGGCAGCGAGGTGTTTATAGGGTTGGAATCAAGGATTTCCCAGTTCGTCTGGGAGTTGGAATCCAAGCGTATAGGAGTTTCATAGCGGTTGGAGTTGGCACGGGATAGGAGTCGAGTTTGTACTTAATCAAGAAATTGAGTTGATAGGGTATAAGAAGTTGAATTATTGTTTATGGTGAATTTGTAGTGCATCCCTGAGACGTCAGTTGAAGTGGAGGATTGATGTAATTTGATTTGCTTTGAAAGAGCTCTAGATAAAGTATATATATAAATTGTTAATTTAGAATAAGTTATAAATTAGAATAGCAGAATTATCTTGCAATTAATGTAATAATTGAAATTAAAATATTTTCATGACTAGACGAGTGCGACAAACATAAATAAGTAAGTAATTTAGGCAAAGTCGTAGCGACATGTTTAATAAAGAACATACAAAATTTTATTAAATTGTCCAGTCGCTACAAGTAGTGACTTTTGAAATCTCTTACCTTGGTTCCTTCTTACTTTTATCTCCAAATAAAACTAGAGGTTTCTCCTCAATTTGATTGGGATATGGAACAATGTGATCATCACTTCTACTTTCTAATTGTTCCAGATCTTTTACAAATAGATTTCCAGGCACGTCTAGAATCGAGTCTAACCAAACTTTAACCTTTTTTGAAGTTGATAGCACTATAAATGATTCTGATTCGCCTTTTCTTCGAATACTTCCTTGCCAATCCCAAAACCAACGGTATCCCTTTGGTCATCGGTAAATCCCTGGATTCTACTCCTAGATCGCTATCCACAATTAGACTCACAATTAATCCCACCATTGCTAAAGTCTTGCCTAGACATAATGTACACATCATGAGCATCACCTCGTGCCTCAAGCCCAACATCGAAAATGTTTGCCAATCCGGCCATCTTTTGTGCCAAAGCATCTAACTGTTGGCGGATTTGTATTAGTTCACATTTGTCGTCCCCAGTATCAACCTTGGCATTACAATGTCTTATATGTCCTTCTCGATCCATAGTAAGGAGTGTAGACCGTGCTCTTATACCAATTGATGTAGGCGGAAGTGTAACAGAAGACTAATACGGGATTATAAATTAATGTTGATTTACGCACAAATCAATCATCTAGGTACAGAATTAGAAAACTCCAATATCTTGAATTTTATTTAAAAACTCAACCAACCCGAATAATGAACAATATAAGTTTAAATAGTAAAAACTAAAACCCTAAAATTTGTCTACATAATGGGTCGAAACTCTTAGAATCCTCATCTTCATCATTCTCCTTGGACTGAAAAAGATTCGAGTTCGAATCTTGTAACATCTTTCAACCAATACGAGTGAGAATAATGAACTTATTCATCTTTTTTGTAATTAAACCTCCATAAACAGAAACATCTAATACAAAGTTATCCTCGGACTTGGGCTTTGTAGATACAAGAATTGGGGCAACACGTTTATCCAAACATGAAATTTTACTCCCCAATACATCATCAATAGAATTTGACATAAACCAATTCTGAGAGACAACAAAATCTACTTCTTCTTTGCCCTCTAATTGAGCAATTTCACCTTTTGTGAGATGTAGGAGTGCCTATAGAATCATAATAGGCTTTTCTAGCATCCACTGGAAGCAGAACAAATAGTGTGGCCGATTTCTCAATCTTAGATTTCAAACTGTAGTTGAGCACAATCCCACGTTGATTGCTGATTGCAAGGTTTTGGTCAATAGTAGTGACTTCTGAAATCTCTTGCCTGGGTTCCTTCTTACTTTTATCTCCAAATAAAACTAGATGTTTCTCTTCAATTTGATTGGGATATGGAACAATGTGATCATCACTTCTACTTTCTAATTGTTCCAGATCTTTTACAAATAGATTTCCAGACATGTCTAGAATCGAGTCTAACCAAACTTTAACCTTTTTTGAG